>JBBMJY010000025.1:20732397-20748706 GCA_037833715.1 Toxotes lorentzi
GTGTGTGTGTGTGTGTGTGTGTGTGTGTGTGTGTGTGTGTGTGTGTGTGTGTGTGTGTGTGTGTGTGTTTTCTTTCTTTCTTTGTTTCTTTTTTAACCTTGGTGTCACTGAGGATGAACTGTATTTTGATTTACATTGCTCCATGTAGAGTGACTTAGGGAGTCAGAAGGAAATACAGAGTTCACTTTTTAATGATGAGATGTTTCCGTGTTAGTGAGGTTTATAGAAAATATTTAGCGGGTAACACTGTTCATCTCCAACCTCCTACAACAGAATGAGCCCATACATGCAGGGTACAGCTGTCTTTCATTAATTAAAGGTATTTCAGGGTGGATTTTTTTCAACAGAAATGTGATTTACATTATAGTCCACGTGTTTTAATCATCTACTGTACAGTTTAACAAACTATAAAAACTATCTGGTCATTCAGTCACTTTGTAAAGAAAAAAATTACACAACAGAACTTCCTTGCCAAGACTGAAGTTGGGTGACAAATAGCCACTTTCCCCCTGTCTCCTGGATCAGCTATAAGACGATTTCAATGACATGCAGAAGATCAACTGTTGGGAGAGTGAGGACTGCGAGACAGGGGCTTAGAATCGCGGCTGGATCAGAATGAGATGAACATACAATCAGAGGCAAAGCCACACGGGCTTATCTGCCCTTTTACGATGCCTGTCATCATTTGAGAGTTCCCTCGGCTGCTCCTCCGCCAAGATGAGAAGGCTTTTCTGGCAGAACCGGAAAAGTTTCTCTTTTCTGCTTCAGGAAAAGTTTTGGAGGAGTTTTGGTGCCCCACAAAGGAACACATGAAAGTCGTCGAGAAGGGGGTGAAGCAAAAATGAGAAGTCAGGAGGTGTCAACCTGGGTGAGAATAACAGAATCAAATACAAGAAGGGTGAGATATTAAGCTGCAGGGCATACAGAATAAGATTAAATAATGCATGGATCTGTGGAGGCATGGCTTTAGAACACATGCAGTGTTAAAAAAAAAAAGGGTTTTTTTTTCAATTACCAGCTGCTCTTCTTTCCTCTTCTCTCTCAATTAGATCTGTTTTTCTGATATTCTTGAACATTAAAATATACTTCCCCTTCCAAGCCCTCCCGCTGTGATATTTCAGAAGAACATACAGTGTGTAGCTTAATGTAAATCTGCCATATCCTTCCAGAAACACACCATGAGTGTCATTTTGATGTGAACTACTGATGGACTGCCGATGCACTCGGCATATGTCACATATACTTCATACAAAACCCCATTTGGCATTAGTGTTGTCGGGCTGTGTGGGAGATCTGTAACATGAAATGGCTCCATTTCAGCGCACATCACTGAACATATCCCATACAAGGCTGCAGCCAGTGTTTATAGCTTACCCCCTGTGAGGTATTGGCATCCTGTAGCGGCTCTATATCTGAGACAGTTTGGTGGTTGTGTTGTCTTTTCCCATGTGAGCCCTGCTATGCAAGGTGATTAGAGCATCTCTGTCAGTGGCTGAGGGGACAGATGGAGCAACAGAGGACTTTCTGGAGAGGCTATGGTAATTAGGAGTGAAAGGAGAGAAAATGGCGGCTTCAGAGCAACTGGGTTCAGGGAGAAGCTTTAAACAACACTATTCAAGTGGCACAGGGACTTGTATGCCCTTTGGCCAGTTGACATGGCATTGTTTTGTTCATGTTAACATGTTTGCACATGCTGTGATGGTCTCCCCCCAATCTCAGTGCTGTAATACAAAACTTCTCATGGTTTATAGAAATCATTTTCCTTTTTTATGTGCAAACAGTGCAAATGACTGTGCATTCAAAGATCTACCAAAAGGACTGTTCACCCAAATTACAAGATTAAAAAAACATACAAGCAAACATATATTCAGTTATCTTAACCACTATTTCTACATTCATCTTCACATGGATATTGTTGATTCTTGAATGTATGCTGGTGAGGAGACAGGCATGAATATCTCAAAGGCTGGGCTGATCAATGCCATTATAGGTAAGAGTGATCTGACCCTTTATGAAAAGGTCATTTTAGCTACTTTATGACTAATAGCACCAATATCCCATTTCCTCAGCTCATGTCCATAAACATGGCATTGTTCAGTTCATACTAACATGTTTTTACATGTAGTATCTGTTTTAAAATACAAAACAAGATCATATTTCTTTCATTTCATTGCCACAGAAAGAAAACAAGAAAATACATTTAGATTTCTGTTAAAGGTTAAGTTCACCCAAATTAAACCTTTGGCAGAAGGTAGTTCTAACTATGACTTTGTTGCTGTAAAAAATAAACAAATAAAATAAAATAATTACAGCTAAATTACCTAAATGTAATGTTTCAATGGTGTGAACACCACAAATGAAAACCTCAAAACTTGGACATATAGTATAAAAACAATCTGCATCACTTGATAACACCAGATCTAAACAACAAAATAATATTTTTTGTATTAGATGAACTGACCCTTTAAAAAACAGCTATGGATCCTTTTTTTCTACTTTTTCATCCTTTTCAAAAAAACAGTGATGCCAGACTTTCCAGACTTTACTGTATAAAATACAGCAGTCGCTCATCACTGTTGAAAATGTGAACAACCCATTCCTACTCTCGGTACACACACTGAGGAGATGGTCGTTCCTCCATGTGATTAGTCGTTTTGTCAACTATCAATCTTCAGCACCATAAAATAGCCACAGGACCTGCAGCAAGCAGGTTGCTGGTGAAATTGTGGCGCTGAAATCCCCATGGGGCACATATTAATGAGGCTACAGTGAGAGATAACAATTCACCATTAAAATGTAATGCATTCTTTAATTAATTAAGCTTTCATTTATAAACATTCAGCACTTGTCTCTCGCTCCAAATTTGACCTAACAATAGAGTATTTAATGTTTTATGGTGGAGGCATAACATATTTAAATGTCATTAATACATGAACAGCAAGATAAACATACTCAAAAATTCTATTAGCAATAATAGGACTGAAATAAGAAATATTCAGAGGTGAGTATTTTTATCTTGAGAGAAGGTAGACTATCACTCTTTTAGTAGATACACACACAACATCAAATGATTATCTTCCAACACTTCCAGATATCAGCTAACTGAGGATCTAATTTCATGTCACACATGCTTAATAAAAAAAATTAAATTGGCTCCTAAATTGGTTGGTCACTCCAACATTGAAAAATAGGTCAAAGTTTCTGCAATCCAAAGTGTCCGCTAGGCTCCATGATTGCAGATTGATATGTGGGGGAGTTTTTTTTTTTTTTTTTTTTTTTTTTTTCCTGGCAAGGCAGGAGCCAGAGATCCCAAGCACAGTAGGAGTTTTTAGGAAATGTTCATTTTTAAAATGTGCTTTTACCCGACTACAGAGGAATGTGGAATCAAAAGTTGAGAAATTGGTGAAACTGATCTTAATATTTTGATAAGGAATCATTTTACAGAATGTTTTTTGTTAAACAAATAACATCCTTAAATGTGTTGTTTTGGTTGTGTGGTTGGTTCTTGTAGGTATAAAATTATCTCATGTGAATGTCTCTTTTTGGAGAAGGGATCATGCACAGCTGCTGCAGGCACGAATCCTTAAACTCAACAAAGTTAAGACAAAGCAGCAATGGATCCTAAATAAATTTCTTTATGAGAGAGATGTATATGGACATGCTTATAGTTTAATACTTTTAATATGTAAATGTGAGTGTTCCACACTGATGGTCTGGATTGTTTGGGTTCAGCTCAGCCAAATTGCTATGCCATAATCATTTTGATGTTAATGATGTCTGCAGAACTGCAGCGTCACCCCTGTGATTTAATCAAACCTAATTTGGGTCAGTCCATTTTGGCTGCAGCTGAGCACCTCAACATCATCATTACGCTCCTTCAACCCAACCTCTGTGCTCACCTCGCCTCCTCGGAGTCCGTGATGAGCCAGCCAGGCCGCAAACAGCTGCTCTTCATCTGTCTTGTCACAACCTGTCCTGCTTTCGGACATGGGTTCGCACATTCTTGAGTTTTGGTTCTGAATTTCACCATGATCCGAATCAGAAATGAGACTTTGTGTTTAAGATTTCACTTCCAAGCTCTCTCTGCCTGTGGGACCTGCTCCTTGGGCTTTTCATCAGCTGCCATTTTCGACGGCATGCAGTAATTTCATGGCTCATTGCAAGCGCTGAAAACCTTTGAAACTGCAAATGTTAACTTTGCCTGGCCTGGAGCCATTTAGGAAGCGATTAATTTAGCAAACAGAAGTGAGCCACTTTCTCCTCCTAGCCTGCGCATAATTTTTTGGGGCTTCTATCTGTATTTGAGTAAGAGTGAGCAATGTAATGACGGTTCCTGTAATTGTGGCAGTGTGAAAATGGTTCCTTCCTCAGCCTCCACTATCTCGCTCATCTCTCCTGGCTCAGCCTCGACAGCCTCGTACAGTGAGAGCACACGCAGATTGAAAAGAGGTGGAATCACTTACAACATGCTTGACCTTATTTCTTGTTCCGCGTTATTAAAGCATGTTAAAAGAACATGTTTGTTTGCTATTTCAGCACCTTAGCGAGTGATGCCGTGTTCGTATTTACAAGCCAATGACTGAACAGGCATTTTCTGATCATGACTATTCCATATCTTTGATAGCAATGTGACTCAGAAGACACAATTCAATTTAGAGAAAGAAGTGGAGACAGTATTGGAAGTGTGAAGCTTTTTGGCTGTGGTGGGCTCAGGAAATAGTGCGGATCCCAGTAAGAGGCTCTCAGTGTTTGCCCAGTATTCCTGGAGGCTTGTTTTGTCACAGACTCTGTGCAGCTAGGCATGGGAGAGGCAGAAGGCAGCGGGTCGGCCAGCCTTCCCCCACAGCTGTCCTCCTCCATCCTGGCACTCAGCTCCACCAAGCCAATATGAAAACAAATTCTCGGCCCTCTTCGCAATTAATTTTCCTTTGCCATGAAAAAAAAAAATCAGTCTTGACAACATAACATATAGCAGGTTGTGTACAGAAAATCTGGCTGTACACAGGAGCAGAAAAACCTCACAAAAATCTGTTTGTCCCCCAAGAGTAATTTTTCACTCTGCTGGGAGCAGTTGTCTTGCACATATTCCTCCTCATGCGCATATAGATCAGTGTAGTCCAATAAAGTGGCAGAAGAAAAGAACTGAACCATTATATTGCCACAGGATGAAGCTGCGGGTACCGCTGGCTATTGTTACAATTCACTGTATATCAACATTATTTTCTATTTTCTTAATAAATCAAGACCAACTCAAAGGAACTGTATATAGTCCTAATTTATGTCTCAAGAAAAGAAAGGAAAAAAGAATCAGAAAGCATTAAACAAACCAAGCTCGTGGGAGTCTTGAAAACTACAAAAAAATCTATGTGTTGAAGGAAAAGTGAGGTGGGTCAAGGGGCAACAGTGACAAAAGAGAGAACAGTGGGAGTAATAGGAACAAGATGACAATGATCCAAATTCCTACTTTAGCTCTCACATTTACACCATGCGTGTGTGTGTGTCTGTGTGTGTGTCTGTGTGTGTGTGTGTGTGTGTGTGTGTAGCCATGTGTATCCGTGCAGTGTTTAGGAAATGACTGTTTCCTTACCTGTAACCACATCTGCATCCTGTTTTACCACAGCCACACTGTAGTCTCCCCCACACCATTAATTTCCCTGAAAGCCATTCACAATAACTATGAGATACTGGGCAGCGGTGTTCAAACGTTTTCTTCCCCCTTCTTATCATAAAGGTCCCACATGTCTTGGCAATATCCCCAAAATAAAAAAAAAAGATAAATTTGTCCTAATTACGTCCCTCGAACAATGTTGTTTGACGGCCAAAGACATCAAATTAAATACTATTTTGATTCTGTAAAAGTGGTGTCAAGGTCTTATATTTTCATTGCAGGTACACTGACTGATAAATATGAGGGAGCGAAGAGTAATTATAGGGTGGAAATGACATCAGAAATTAAGCAAATTGTGAAAGGGTTTGCCTTTAAATGGGTTTAAGCCATGAATTAAAAAGGCCATTAACTGGGAAGAGGCAGGTGTTATCCTCGCTGCCCAAAACAAAACAAACAGAGAGGGGGAGGTGAGTGTGTATATGTGTATGTGTTTGCGAGTGTGTATGTATGTGTTGAGTGTGCTCGTTTGAGGAGGTGGAGATGCAGGTGTGCGTTGTTATCTATGAAGAATCCCATGTCATTACCAAGTGAAGGTGTATTTAGCTGATTTTCCTCAGTTTCAGAACTGTGGTAATTTGTAATGCATTGTTCCATAAATAAACCACACTGGAATGAACGAATACATCTTTTACATTCAGTGCTGGGACAACAGACACTGTCATTGTAATACAAACTAATGTAATTCTTAAATTCCTCCTTATTGCTAGTACCTTCCTGTTTTGCATTGTTTACATTGCATTGTATGTGGAAAATATGTATGCAGTGTCACTGCGTTCTCACTTGTGCATTTGCAATATTTCAATAAAAGTTCAGTATGTTCCTCCTCAGTGTTGTGTCCCCTTCTCTGCAAGTCTGCATGAATTCAAATTCAAAGGGCTTTAAATTGTACTACAAGTAAATTGTTGCAAAGTGACTCCACCAGATATCAAAAGGCAGGGGATCAGAGTCTCATTCCACTCCATTTTGTGTTGCCATAGTTTTTTTTTTCTTTCATTTTTTATCAAACCTGTGTCTGGTCTTTTCATGAGCCCAGAGAAATTTAAAGGTGATGAGAGGTCCTCTGCCTGATAGGACACAGGGCCAGTATGGTGATCAGACAAAATTACATCAAGTTTTTCCCCCTCGACTGTGCTTGTCTTTTTTTTTTTTTTTTTTTTCATTTAATCAAAGTTCTTGCGGCCTGATGCTGCCCTCTCTCTGGGCCAGGTGTCAAACGGTTTCCATTGATGTCAATGCGGTGGTAATCACAAAGTCTATCCACAGATGCCTGCTTGCACCAGCGTTTCACTGGGGCATCGCATTCTCCGCTCAACACCTTTGAGGCATGTAAGATTATTTCTGCAATCTGAAAGAGAGAATAACCTCTAGGAAGAAACTAAATCACAATATAAAGTAATTAAGCACATTATCAACGTGGAGGTTAATTAGTGAGACCCTATACGCCAGCACCACTGGTAGCATTGCAAACAGACAAACGCTTTCGCTTTCCACTCCTTTTTTTGACCACACTCTCACACATGCACACACATACCCACACGTATGCACGCGTGCACACACCGACTGCAGGCGGTTGATTGTCACTGTTTGGGGCTCTGAAATTGATTAAACAACTTCCAATCCAGTTTAATTAATGGAAACTATCTGTAGTTCAAAGCTATTTAGCTGAATGTTGTGCCTTAGTGCTGCCCTCCTGTTTCATTTTGCTTAGACAATCGTAGAAATTAATTGAATTCTAGAATTACTGTATGGAATAACCATAAAAACAATCTTTGATGTTATAGCCCAAATTAAAAGCTATTCTATGTATAAACACACAACCTGAGAGCTGATATACTGTTAGCCAGTGTTTATCCATTAACATGAAAGAACTGTGCCAAGCTGTAATATCACAATACAGGGAAGACAACATGCCCAGCCTCTATATCTCTGAAGTGCAGCTGAGTCCGAAATGGCACATTGACAACAACATACATAGTTGCTGCATAGAAACAAAAGGCAAGGCATTCCTAATTATTGACAAGCAACATATATTTACTTTTCCTCATTTCAAAATGATAAGTCCTTCAAGCTCCACTCAGTGTCTGCAGTGTGAAGATGTCCCTATCAAAAAGTACAGGCGTACCTGTTTGTTCAGGAAGGCTTGGCAAGAAAATACCCTCCCTTCTGTTCCAGCGCTGGGTGAAGCCATTAACCAACTTAACTTGATTTTTTTTTTCTTTGCACATCATATTTTTGATTGCTCCTTTTGTGCTTCATATCTCATTTCGTTGCACTGGAATAAAAGGGAAAAAAAGTGCACATTTGAAGCTTGTAATTTTGAATGCAGATATTTTTATCCTTGGTTCAGTTGTGTGAAGTTGCCTTTGACCCACTAAAATGATGATTCCCAAACCAAAGTTTGTGGAAAACTTTAGATAACTAATCTAATCTAAGCTAATTAACTCAAGTAGATGACATAAAATATTTAAATTGTGATGTGCTCAAGAAGTTGTCGCCGCATATTTGTGTAAATCAGTAAGAAAATAGTTAAATAGGATTATATATTAGTGTCATTAGTAAAGTGGTGTAAAGTAAAGTGTGTACATCAGTCGTTCATTCAAGTTCTGTTGCATTTCAGCATACACACCATCATACAAGTAAGAACATATTAAAATACACAAAGCACGGATGAGGTAAAAACAGTAATATAAGCCATGAAAAAGTGCCAATTAAAATACACAAAATAACATAAATAATTAGAAAGAAATACAAGGTACACAGCAACGTGACAGAAAATGAGGATCTCCAGCCTGTTTTCAAATCAGATTTGTAGCTATATGCCCAAAAAAAAAAAAAAAAAAATGCATTTCAAACAGCTGCTTGCTTGCCCTGGAACTTAAAAGTAGGATCAGACAGCTTTCTTCAACCCCTCCCTTTCCCTCCTTCTCTTTTCTCTCCATCCTGCCGCCCCCTCCCCCCTCTTTCTTTTTTTTGTTTTTTTCTTAAATGGCATGAAGGTTGAGATGGCTAGTGTCCAAGATCATCGTGCCTGAGACCACACAGATGGGGAGAGATAAAAGTTCTCTGTGAGCCGCTCACAGTGCTGCCATTTTCCACACAAGTAGAGGGGACGTGTGAGGGGAGGTGGGAGGGGGGGAGCCACCTGCAGCTGTGACATCACCGCCTTATCACATAACATGTATCACCTGCAGGTCCACGTCAAGCCCAAAGAGTCAGATTTCATCTGTCATCTCTGAGAGGATCTCAATATAATTTACTCTGCTGATCTGACATCCAGAGGAGAGGAGTAGAGTTGCCAAACCTAATCTTACAGATGAGGACTCTCCTTTTTCTGCCCAGTCATGTCCTTGTGTGCCGTTGCGAAGGGGGGAGAGGGGCTGGCATATCAGATTTAGCTGCTATTTGAAAGCAGCATCTTGGGTTAAGTGGCTCTTGTGGTTTCGTTTCTCTGTAAAACTCAATGGTTGCCTTACTGTTCCGTTTTGTTCCAGAGAGGCATCACACGCCTTGACGTACTGAAGCATTGCAAAAATGCCAAATATTTTGTGAGGGAAAAACAGCCACGTACAACATGTTCATTTTATTAAATAAACGCATGTGGAAATACAGACTTTTCCCAAATACGCTCCCTATGTGTGTGACTACAATGGAATAACTTTGAAGCCAAGTATGTAAAAAAGAGATTATCATACATAAAAGCCAGAAGCAAAAAACATAAGTGGTATCAAAAAGCATATCCTAATTAGAAAGACTAATCAACTTTAATGTCTTCATATTTAAGGGAAAGGGAAAGGATAATTAGTCTTGGGGTTCAGACTCCTTTCCTCTGCAGTCATGCTACTAACAAGAGTTGATGCTGTCTAGAATGGCCACCCACATATAACAGCTAATTGCAGGTCTTCGCCCTCAAGCACCCTTCTAGTCATAGAGACAACAGGGAAATTGGCCATTTCAGCTGTGCTGGGTATCATTAATAATTAATGGCACTTTTAAGAGTCAGACTGTCCCTAAAAACCTAAGCAAGAGTTTTGGGAGCTGAGCAATGTGTCATTTGCTCTGATAGCAAATATGGGCTTTTCAGTTTGCAGAGAACTTCTCTTCCTCTCTCATGAATGCTGTTTTTATTTTATGAGATGTTTTGTATTAGGAGATAACTGCTGCCCGGAGATTTGTCACATTTCCAAAATCCTAATTAACTATCCAACATTTACTCAAACAAAATGCATGTCATACTCTGGAGTACACTTCCTATAATTCAATTAATATCTCAATATCAGCTACAGCAGATATTACAAGCACTGAGATAAATCAAGTCAGTGTTGATTGCAATCTTTGTTATCATAAACAATATACAGATTGTTAAAAAGTAATGATACGCAATAGAAACAATTGAAATGCCATCTAAAACAGTATGTATAAGAAAACAGTACCTAATGTTCTGGCTCCTGGAAACCTCGGGAGCTTTTTAACAGCTCAAAAAACATTGTCAGTGTGGTTTTATCATATTGATACATGACGTCTGCTGCAGAATAGATTACTTCAGTGTGGGGTCTCAGAGATCCCAGCTGTAAAACACAGTTAAATTCAATAGATATGAATACGAATATATATTAATATACCTCTTGTGCAGAACTACCTTCCCAAATCTTTATAAAAATCTCTTACACTTTTCATTTAAATTTAAAGTCCAGTGAATAACCTTAAATGGTGCCAAGGTAAACGATAAACTGGCTAAGGTTAAAAAAAAAAAAAAAAACTTTTTCATGGATGAAGAAACTGGTTAACTTGCAGTTTTCCTGTAGCAATGGAAGTAAATGAAGCACTGAAAGTTAATGCAAACTATTTCTACAGGTGACCCAACTCCTGTTGATGACTTACAAACCCTCTGTCTCAAACTGTGTTACTACAGCCTCTGATGTATTATTAGGACAGTACTGTACTGCAGGAAGTAGTGCTGTGTATCTGTTAGAATGGTGAGAAAAAGGCAGTAACACAGGAAGACAGACTGTTTGGTCAGAGCTTCATCCTACAGCAAGATAATGAACCAAAACATTAGAAGAACAGAACCAGATGGTGGCTTCACATGATGAAGACCAGCACAGTCTCCAGAGGTAATCCACATGGTGCTGGTTTGGGATGAACTGGACTTAAAGTAAAAGCGAAGCAAATGCAAATGTAGGTAACAACCGCAAAAATCGAGATGTTCCGAAACTTTTGGCCAGCAGTGTCTATGAAAAGAAAAATTTGGTTGAAAAATTACTATGATAATTTTACAGATACAGTGGGGCAGGTAGGAACCCAAACAATGAGGTCAGTGTCACCAAAACACGGGAGTTACAATGTTCTTAGTTTGTCATTTTAATTCTACTTTGCCTCATCCTGCTGTTACAGTACAATCCTGCTGCACTTTGGCTGCATATTTATGAATCTACTGACCATATGGCAGCTAATCATTATAAATTTCATATTACTAATTGTTTTATGTGGTTGTTCAAGTGAGTAATAAAATAATGAACTCACAGTTTCTATGTTCAAAACCATGAGGAAGAACAATTTCCTAAAAAAAACAAAAAAAAAAACAAAAAAGAATGAAAGAAAAAGAAGCAGTAGCAGAAAAAAAGCAGCCGAGTGGGTTCTGGCACATTTGATCACATTTCCTCTCCTTAGGAAGTCATCCACAGCACTGTTCAAGGGTAACCAACCACTGTCTTATAACTTTATTATTCTTCCTTAATCGGTTTATAAATATTTATGAATCGCCAAAGCCACCCTGACTCGCAGCTGAGATTGAAGCCTGAGCGGAGTCTGTACGTTCCAAGGCAGCCATGGGTTGGGAGGAGAGAGATAGCGTGGACAGGAGATTTGTGACAGAGCAGAGCATGAAACCCATCAGTTGATGAGTGGAAATCCCTACTTTCTAATTAATAGAGGTACACAGGCCAGGGGGATAAGGAGGATCAGGGAAATGAAATCAGCAAAAAGATACCATCACTCATTTCTGAGGTCCATTGTCACACTTCAGTATCTGCTGTAATGAATCACTCAAGCATTCTGCAGATACATTTGAATGGTGGGGAAAATTCATTGTCCGGTGGAGAGCATTCGATAAGGATCTTTTCTCTTGCCTCTGCCTCTTCTTCAGCCTCTTCTTTTCCTCTTTTGTCAAAGGGCCGTCTGATCAAAAAGCGAAATCAAGGCTCAAGCAACAGGTGTGCTATCTGAAAAGGCTGCTGCAATCTGCAAGAGAACTGGAAAGCTATCTCGGATAAAAAAGACTGATTCAAGAAGTTTCAAGGGATTTGCTTCCTGGGGTCAGCTGGAAAAGTCTGGATGGGGTAAAATCCTGGAGTGGGTCCACAATTTACTAAAAGTGTGTGACAATACAATTACAGAACAGGAGGCTGGATGAATCTGAATATAGTGAGCTACTCCTTTGACTTGAGATGTAACTTTTGATGCAGTATTGACTTGAAAATAAAGCAAAAGATCAAAACATAACATGTCATCTCTTATGTGCTTTACATTGTATGTTTCCTAATTAGAAACATCTCTGTTGGATGTGTTTTCAGTGCTCTCATGCCTTCCAAACTGTCGTTGCTAGGATATGACATGATATGTTTTAGTTACTATGAACTATACAGATACAACTTTCAGCGTTATAAACCAACACAAAGGGCTCACAAACCTAATTAGCCAGATGTTAGAAAGATAGCATGTAAGGACAAAGGCAGCTGACATTCTACTCTTGCATGCAAAATTTTTAAATTCTACAGCAGTAAGCTAAATCTCTAAATCCAACTCATATCATATGATGGATTCATCTGCAACTGTAGCAGCTGCAGAATTAACCTTTGAACCTTCCTGCAGGCAGAGCGTTTCTTTCTCTTTTTTTTTTTTTAACCAGAGGTGTCCCAGAAAAGAAGGTTTTAAACCTCTCGCTTGCTTGTAATCAACCACAACATTAACAGTTTAATCTGCTACTCTTTAAGGAACAAGAGAAATGCAAGCATAAGCTCAGCACATATTAGCGGCAGCTCACAGAACTGGCAGGCTGAACACAGCTCCTCGACATCCTGGAATGCAGAACTGTGATGGTGAAATCTGAAGACGACATGAAATGAGAAACAAAATGCAGCATATATCTTTCCATATCATACATCCTCAGAGGGGATTTACCAGAACTGCCTTTAGACGTTATTATTCTTGTTTGCAAAATGCACCAAGAGCACATTTCAAAAACATAAGTAAGTAAATATACAGTAGCTTCTGTCTTCTCTCTTTAGCCTTTTTCTTTGTTTGCTTTCCAAAGATAATTTAAGTTTTCTGTTTCTAAGTAGTTCAATCCAACCCAGGGGAGCTATACCCCTGTGAAACAAGATTTTTTTTAAAACTTCTATTTCCATCCTTTCTTTTTTTTCACTTCAACCCTTATATCCCAATGCAATTATTTAGTATACACCCACTCATAGTCTGCATATGAGATATGAATATAATTGTATGTTACTTTTTAATTACAGGAAAAATCTAACTTGTAAGATGATGGGCTGGAAGGTGCCATTGCATTGTTATTTTTTTTCATCCTCGTTTTCTGATTATGTGAGCTGGGCTCCTTTGCTAAGCGATGATAAGCAGAATTTCCATGTTCTCTGCATAATTAATCCATCTTTGCCTCTCTTCATGCCAACTCTGCCGTTATCGCCTGCACATGCCTGAATTGCAAAAGAATCCTCTCTTCAATTGGAACTTATTGATATTCTAAAAAAACTGGAAATCCTCAAATTTAAGCCACAGATTGTTAAATGGATTAATTTCGCGGCAATCGCAAGCATCTAACGCGGGGAGACAGGCAAAGCAAATTGAAAGTGTCTCCTGTTTGTGGAGTTTTAGTCCCAAATGATAGGGTTTATTGGCATGTTTTTTTCTCCATAGTCAAAAATTACCATTTATTTGCATGCCATAAAATACTTTTATATGGTTGAAAATTCAGAGGAATTTCTTTCAATGCCTGTCGTTGGCTTCATGATAACAACTTCAGCTTCCCACATCTGGACGCTTTTGATACTGGGTGAAAGGAATGTCTGAATATTTAATATTTTTATCTGTTTTCATCGATGGTTTCACCATTAAGAATGGCTCTGCTGTTTGCATGGAGCCTGGCAGATGTAGATTTATTTTCTGGGCTGTCTACGGCCTGACTTTCTGTGAATATATTGATGCATTTTTCCATTTTGCTGTGCACTGATGCCTCTGCATATGTAATAAACCAGCAGACACACTTATAAAATACATCAAGAGACTGTATTATAATACTGCGTTCAGATGTGGGTCTTCAGTTGCTCATGCACATATAGGAAAAGGGGGAAAAAATCAGCTACACATATCGAATATAATTTACTTGACCTCATAAAAATGAATAACATTTTAAATCACAGGATGTCAAAACACATGAGGTGCTCATGTATAAAGCAGGGGATATGTTATTTGGACACTTGGCATACAAACCTCTGACTTACATACAAACAGTGATATACTGAAACATGGCCATGATCACTACAATGAGCTGTACTGTCACTTAACACTGCAGTGCGCATGTTAGAAGCCAGAGAAAGACTAAGACTATAAGAACTGCTGTCCCTGGAATTGTGCTGGTTTTAAAGACAGATATAAAATTCTGAATGTCAATAAAATAGATGTTATAAATAAATAGTCCATAAATATTCAGGATTGTGTGAACTGAGTGGTTTGTGAGAAGCAGAAAGTGAGTCCCAGTTTGATGATTTAAGAGAGTTCATTTTACATGAAATGACTTGACAGTAAAATGAAAGACAATCAAATTTTTCAATAGTTGTTTAATTTTAATGTGTTTAAGTCTGGAAAAGGAGGTAAGATGGACTATAAATTAGCATTTACTCTATGTTTGCTCATTGTTACTATTTAGTAAATGGGTTTATGAGTAGTTTATGAATTTTTTTGTAGATGATTTATTTGTGAACTTTATTTGAGTTGGTTTTGTTTGTTTTTGAAAATAATTGTTTCGCCATGTAACATGACCATGTAGACTGGAAATGTGGTATGTGCATGACACAATAACATTAAAGGCAGGAATAATGTATTCACACACAGGTTCCATGTTGTTTCAAAATTAATAATAATTAGTAAAGCATTGAGTATTATGCAGACGTCATATCTGAAAACTGACATATGTTTTTGGGGCAAAAATCACCTCACAACAAATCCATTTCATACTTTCACCTTTGTATAAGCCCCAATAAGGTAACAAGTAAAAACTGCGAAAAAGTGGCATCAGGTCCATTTCTGTGATTTTAAATTTATAGGTGAATTATATATTTAGACAGATATTATTAAAATTACAATTTTGTAGTAGAAATGGAGCTCGTAGATCTCCTTGTGGATGTCAGAATTGACTATTAAAAGGTGATTTGGGGTAATGTCCTTCATTCATTCATTCATTCATTCATTCGTTTAATTCATTCTACAGGCTGCATTCGCTCACCTCCCACTTGTCAGATCAATTTTTCCTCTCTTTTAATAATGCAACACTATTATTTTAAGAAATGAACTCCTTGCAACAAGAAGGGATATTTATGATTTTAATCCATAAAAAGGCTTGCTGGTTATCCCCTGGAGGTGTCACAATCTCAGCTTTTGACCACATAAAAAGACAGTGAGATTAGCAGTGAGAATGTACTGCCCCGTGGTTCTCTCCTCCTCCTCCTCCTCCTCTACAAAAAGTCTTTATTTACAGATTTACACACTCCCATTGGGAGGAGCATAGTTTGTTTATCCCGCCCTCTTTTAGTATTTTCATCACTTCACTAGACTTTAATGTTTTGGTGTAATCTTAAGATGCTTTGGGGTTGTGTGGCATTTTGATTTCACTTTGGGTTTTTTTTTGAAGGTCTCATCTTTTTTGTTGTTGATGTGATGTTTTCTCCTTTTTTTTGCTGCTTTGTTTCAAAGTGAACTGCACATTTTATATCTCCCTGGTAAACGGAAGGGATGGGTTTGGGAAAGGAGATGGGAGAGGGGGGTGGTGGACGGCGGCGCGGAGAGTACGAAGCCTCCCTGGAAAGAGTTGGCGCTGAGGCCTCCAGGGCCGCGGGTGGTTTTGGCAGCTCGACCAACGGAGTGGGCACTCTCTCAGACATCTGTTTGCTCACTGCTGCTGGAGCTGCTGGCTGGATGGACAGGGGGACTGGAGATCTGGAGCATTCAGCCACAACCAGCACCAACACCAGCATCTTACCCAGGACAGACCACAACAACTCAACATTATAGCTATTAAAAGACACGAATCATATTAATGTGACATTATGTCATTTGGAGGAGTGATTTCAGTGCTCAGCTTTTGGGTTGCAGTGCTACATCCAGGGCATTCAAGGACACATACTGGAATAGACAATCTCAAAGAATACTGGGACAATATGCAAAAACAATATAAAAACTGTTCAGCTTTGATTTGTTACTGTTTCAGTTCCTACATGTGTTTCTCACACAAATATGTGTGTGTGTGTGTGTGTGTGTGTGTGTGTGTGTGTGTGTGTGTGTGTGTGTGTGTGTGTGTGTTCCCCCCCCACCCTCCATGCTCACTTCTCCCTCCCTTCCCCCCTGTGCGTTTCG
>JBBMJY010000025.1:20748806-20753806 GCA_037833715.1 Toxotes lorentzi
TGTGTGTGTGTGTGTGTGTGTGTGTGTGTGTGTGTGTGTGTGTGTGTGTGTGTGTGTGTGTGTGTGTGTTCACCCCACATCACCTCACATCACCTCACACCACACACACACATACACACACACACACACATAGACTTCACATCCTCTGGAGACAAACCAATCCCCAACAGCCAGAGGGTGTCACCACAGCAGGCAAACTCATAACACTGAATGTCCAAGTTGAGCTGCTGAGGCTGCTCTTTAAGGATGGAGCTCCTGTCCAAACGATGGCTGTCACTCCCAGCGCCACTGGACATGTGTGATCCCTTAAAGAAATCAGCCCAGTAATTTGTCATGCCAGACACCCTGTGATATTACTCAGTCAGCAGAGCAGCTCACTTAAACAGTGCAAGAGGAAGGCTGCAGCTGTTATTGACAATAATTCAATTTAGGATTCTCATAAAATTAACACAGTACTGGGATAACACTGTTTTATTTTTAACAACTGTGAACACCTGGTCAGGTAATTGCACGAGTAGATGTTTAAGACCTGAGTGTTGAATAATTGTTGCTTTACAATCCCATGCCAGTTAGGGACTGTGGGAAAATTAATAGAAATAGTGGGGCTCAGAAAAAGGGGAAGGTTATGTATTTTTTCTTTTGGATGAGGGGAAGAGCACGGGAGCTCCTTTTAACTTTTTTTTTTGTCCCAAAGTAAATTTTTCTTTTAATTCTTCCTTTACAAGATTCATGATAATTAAATAAATGATAAATGATCAAATGTTTCTGTCAAAAAGATGAATTCCATGTGCTCAACAGGTCTTAAAATGCTGTTTGTGGTATGTGAACAAAAAAATCAACCAGTAGCTAATATATACAGTATATCTGTAAACGGTCACAAAAAGACATAGATCTTTGTGCACTATATGTCCAGAGAGCATGCTATTCTTCTGAAACTGTCAGGGGCTTTATTCTGTTCAAACATATTAAATGTGTCATTGAGTATGAAATGGAAAAGAGAGGAACAGTGTTGCTTGAATATTTGCTCATCGTTTTTTTTTTGTATTTTCTGTAATTTTGGTGTAAATTAAACTCCCACTGTGCGATTTGAGAATTAATCCATCATTTTAAGGTTTAAATTACAGTACATCTCGATTGCTTTGTGTACTTTTAATTATTAATAGAAATGTGAGTTCTACCAATTGAATAGTATCATATTTTGAAATATTGAAAGGAAGGGTGTTTTTTTTTCCTAGGTCCAACGAGTCCAAAGGAAATATTAATTTTGCTGCACAGGGTCTGGAATTTTTTTTTTTTAATGTGAACCATAACATTCAGCTGCCTCCTCCCATCCAAATATCTTTATACAGTCCTTTACAGCTATGTACTGTACTATACTGTAAAATGGCATACATTATGAGTGTGTGTAAAGATGGCACCATGCCACCTAGCACAGGGTGCAGCAACATGCCTACTGAGACTATTAACATACTTCATGTTTTAAGTCAACTTTAAAATGTACATAAACGTTAAGAAAAACTGGTAAACATTCACATCAACCTCTTAATAACAATGAAAAAAAACCCAGCCATCTCTAGAGAAAATGCTGTCAATAAATAATCACGTCAAGAGCTAAACTTTAAACTCAAAACTATATTTTAATTTCAACATGTCACTATCACAAAATATTTTCAGGCTCTGAATGAGACACACAGGTCATACACCTGCTGACATGGTGTCAGTCACAGGACTACTGGGCATACCAGTGAAAAACTAAAATTTTCCTTAAGAATGAGCATGATGGAGCCACTGGACAGCCCACCTCCATTGCCCTGACACTGAATGGCATTCCCCAAATGTGACTTGGCAGTTGTAATCAAATGATTTAGCACATTAAATCAACCTTTCCCCCTATAATCAGATTATGAGAGTGCACTGCGCAGCATCTCGACAGCATACAGTATACCTTAACCTATTAATATGACCAACCTTGTGTCAGTGATTTCCCTTGCGATGGAAACAGTATCATGTTAATTATCACAACCATCTGGTCCAAGCAGTGAAAAAAAGCTTTTTCTTCCTCTCACAGATTTGTACCTGTCAATCAAAGATGGCTTCAAACAAGCCACTGGGGCTCAGGAACAGCAGAGAAGAACCATGCTCCAGTCTCAGAGGATTTAGGAGTGGCGTTAAATTAATCTTCAGCTGGCAATTTGACTCTCCTCTCTCCCTATGTTGTTGCTCCTACCACAAATCATTATTTATTTTGGTGCTGGGTTCCTAATATGGCCAGTAAATGCTATTTATGGATGTTTAGCATGGTAATTTTAGAGACTGTGGGATTGCTTCATTTTTAACCATCTAATAAGCTTCAATATAATTTTACTTGTGGCTTTCTGGAGAGTGTATCTACGGTGTGGTCCACTTGTATGACAGAAATACACACACACACAAAAAAAAATCTTTGAGTTCATATTTTTTCATGCTGACGGGTTTATCTCTATTTCTTTATGTATTTAACAGCTTCTCTTTGTTTTGAATAGATCGTCATCCCCTCATTCCTTAAGAGAAAGGGGTGTGCGCAGTGTGACAAGGCTGAGATAATGAAACGATTCACTGTTTATGGATATCACTATCCCATGACATCACTGTGTTTGGATCATGACCAAAGAATATGTGAGGAAAAAAGAAAAAAGAAAGGAGGAAAGAGAAAAAAAGAAAACTTTAGCCACCAGAGGACGGGAGGGAGGAAGCACAGCAAGAGACAAACTGAGGAGGCTCGCAAGACAGATGCTCTCCTCAAGGTGAACCACCGCTGACCTGTCTGCCACATAAATTATTCTGTAGTTTCAGACTCCATTCCAAAGTTGTGGAATTGGGTTACAAGATAATTTCACAGGCCAGTTGCTTGTCTTCCTTGGCAGTCCAACTGGCTAATTGAGAGGAGTGATTTCCAGTTTGGGCAACTATTCAGAACATGGCAGTGAAAATCTGAATGATTTGAAAGTGCTCCTTTTTTTTTCATATTCGCAGTATTCTTCTCGTCCATAGGCAAACTAATTGTAGCCAAGAGAAGCCGCTCACATTCTGATGGACAGTTTATCAAATATTGACAAATAAACAGAGAGAAAAGAGCCCTTTCTCTTACCGGAAATTCATTGTGTGCCAGTTTGAATATATTATACAATAAAAAGGTTGAACACATTTTTAAATATAAAGCTCAGAGAATTTACAACAGGCGTTTTAATACTGTATAATAATTCTGAATATATTTTGTGCACGTTTAAAAACAATTTAAACCACAGGCACTTTCTTTCTGCTTTTGGCCAAGAGGTCAGGTCATTTGAAGTCATGGCATCTCAGTCCAGATCAACTCTCAGGGTGCATCATGGGAGAATGAGTGAACAAGCAGCGGGTGTATTTAACCAGTGTGGGTTCAGATTTGTTAGAGACATGACAACAACCACGTTATACTAAATTTGCCTGGGCTGTAGTGGTGGGTTCTTACCCAAACACCCCCCTGTTTTGCCTAAAGGATTATATTAAAAATGTTGGTGTGTTGTTATCCATTATGCAAAAAACAGTGACTGAAAGCAGGACCCTAATGGCAACAGGGTCATTAAGAAAAAGGTGTGAAATACACTTTAATCTGAAATAATAATGATAAATAATGATTTTTGTTTGTATTTTACTATGATGCTCCGTGATGATCGCGACTGGAGCTCAGTGTGTCTCCATCTCATCTGTTTACATTTACCCCCCCAAAAAACAAACAAACAAACAAACAAAAAAACACGGGCGCCAATTAAGGGTGACGCTAATTAATAAGTGGAAGTTAAAGTAATTGTGGATGAAGTGAAGTTCACGACGCCGCGGCTACGGTACCCGGGGAGGAACAAACCTTATCTTCAAACAAAAGCGCGAAACGCTTTCACCTCCCCAGTCAGTCCGTGCGGATCGCGTCGAAGTGCAGCCTCATCACGGAGAACGGTGCTGAGAAAGAGTGAGAGCGAGAGAGAGAGGGGGAGAGAGAGAGAGAGAGGGTGTGTATGTGTGTGTGTGAGAGGGAGAAAGAGAGAGAGAGAAAGCCAAAGCCAGAGCCAGAGCCAGAGAGACGAGAAAGATAAAGGAAAGACAGACGGAACGATACGACTTGTGCGTAAAAAGTACTGGTGCCCCCTTCTTCTTCTTTTTCTTTCTCAATTTCCATCAGACAAAAACCCCATAAACCGGCTGCTTGGATGAACCAAAACCTATCGATCTGTCAGTACTACACCTGGATTCACTGACCAGCCGCACAGCAGGCATGTCCCGAAGGAAGCAGAGCAACCCCAGGCAGATCAAACGTAAGTTTTTTTCTTGTTGTTGTTTTCTTTTTTTAAATGTTGTCTAGTCGCTACGCAGCGTTTCCAAGCTTATTAGAGTTTGCGGAATATTGTAATGATAGTGACCACACTGAAGCCGATTCAGCAGCTCTCAACTATCGCCACTCATGTGTTGCCTGTCACGGTCCATACGCTCCGGTCTCCCTCCGCAGATATTTAGTGTTTTTGAAGAGATGATGTAGAGTCCAAATCCCACGGTGCTGCTGGCTGAAAAAAAGTTTCGCTGCGCTGCCAAGTTGTAGCGAAATGAAGTTATTCGGTTGTTTGTTTGATGTTACTCTATTGTAGTTAACGTCCAAATTCGTGTATCAGTGCATCACTTTGACTGAATGTGCAGACTCTTATAACGATTTTATTTATGCCAGTTAATCACCAGTAATTCTAAATTATAGGCCGGTAATAAATGATGAAGCTGGGTTATGAGATTGCTTTAAAAGCCCGTTTTTGAATTGTACTGCTATTAAATGTTTCTGTTAGTAACACACACACACACACACACACACACACACACACACACACACACACACACACACACACGTGTCTCTCTCTCACACACACATACACACACACACACAGTCTCCAAACTCCTTCACACACTCGTCATTTTTTCCTTTTTCACGTACACACCGACTGGCA
>JBBMJY010000025.1:20756306-20767741 GCA_037833715.1 Toxotes lorentzi
TGACTCCCTCCCCCCTTCCCTGTCCTCCCCCCACCACCACCCCCCACCTTCGCCTCTCCCCAGCTGCTGCTGCTGGTGTCCATACCTCTATTCGTACTGAGAGGAGAACATTTTGATGCCTAATAGGAAGGAAAGATATGAACAGGCTGAATTGAAACCAGGCCCCTCAGAGTAATTTTTCTGTAAAATTGCCCCCCAAAGTTTCACGGTGTAAAGGGGAATCTGGATGATGTAGGGAGCGTGCCTCCGCCAGTGTTTATGGGAACATATTGAAGCGGCCCTCTGAGGCCATGCGCGGACATCTAATGTCAAATGTGCTTATTAAACTGACTTAGTGTTCTCCCCTTTACTGTTGTCTTCACCATATGGACCGTCTGAGAATTCATGTTGCTTCCTTTGGCTCTTTTACTCAACATTGTCCAACCAGAATCAAGCACCATACTGTAGTGATTATACTGCTCTTACTCTAAGTTTGTATAGAACCCGAGCGGCAAAGTGCACAAGTCCCCAGAGCTTACCACTATGTCATGCTGTCAAAATGCCTAATCTACTCATGTGATAGTGATCTTACATCTGTAAAGCTGGCCCACTGCAGTGTACAGTAATGCCTTTTTGTTATTTTTCTATTTTTTATTTTTACCCATAATACCTTGTGGAAGTAGTTGGAACTGGCTCTTGTGATGTTGTGGTAAATATTTGCTATTTCCATCCTATTTCCTTAGATGCATTGTCTTGCTGATATATTTCATATTACAGCCTTTAGAGAATATGATACTGGACGAAAACATTTATTTCAGCTTCCTGGGTGTTATTTGGTTGTAATTGTTTACTGCCACAGAATGCACTGACCTTTACGTTACCTTAAACCCAATGTGTTGTGCATACAACCCTTAGATTATTATAATAAGCTCCCTGCTTTTCTGAACCAGTCAGTTTGGAAATGAACTACAGTAAAACAAAGCTCTTTGCGAGAGCTAAAAGTCTGCTTTTTATCAGAGCGACCATTTTTTTTCCATCTCCACTCTAGAGTTAATCTCTCCAACTCCTTAGCATAAGGCCACTTTATGTAACGTCAGAAAAGTGTTTATCATATCAGGTGACATTTCTATCTTTGAGGGGCATTTATCAGAGGCAGATTACAGTAGTAAGGGATAAGGGGAGTGTTTACTGAATTGACTGCCAAAATCCTGTATCTGAATTTGTGTGTATGTTTGCTTGTGTATACATTGGTGAGTGTACAGTATGTGCCATGAGCATGTGGCTATGTGTTTTAGCAGACGGATCAGAGCTGTTAGCTTGATGTTTTGTTTTTTTTTTTCTTTGGGAATTCGGCTCCTCATCCATATTTCCTACAACTTAGCTCAGCTTTGCTTTTCTTGTATATGGAAAGCGTGCTGGGGAAGTCGTATACACTGCGTTTCACCCTTGGCCCGCAAACGCTGGCAACTCCAGCAGTCAGATGTTTTGGGGGTGTAAAATCAAAAAATGTTTGCATGCCAGCCTCCCTGTATATTTAAGGGTCTCTCTTTCATTGGGTGACAATCACGGCGTGTCTCTTGTGTTTCTCTTGTTGATTTCTGTCAGAAGAAGAATGGTTGTTGAATGCCAACTTTCCCTCAAACATCTGTTCGCTGCCAATAACAGCTTGTGCCGTTGCCTCGTCCTAGCTGAAGCATCCCCAATTGCCTCCTCACTTTTGACACAAAACAACAATGCAGATGAATGTCATCTCCTTGTAATGTTTTTTTTCTGTTGTGTCTAAAGTAAAATCTTTTTTTTTGTATAGAGAAAGGCTTTGTACTCACATCGCTGCTATTACTGCTTATATCACAGGCTTTGCTGCTATAGGGAGAGGAATGTATAGCAGCTGCTGTTTCCTTTGTTGAAAACTGTGCTGTGTGATGTGTTGGATGAGCTGGGGTTGGCAGCCGATGGACTGACAGTTCCTAATCCTGCCCTCTCTGTCGCTGTAACTCACAGTGCCTGGACAGCAGTGTGAAATGTGGGCAGGGTGACTGCAGAGGTGGAGGTCACTTCCTCACGCAGTTTCCTCTTTATCTTCCTCTTTCCTGAATTCCACTGCTATTATTCCAATAACCGCTGGTCACCATTGTGTTTTTATTCAGGCACTGTAGCTGTCACCAGTGTGAACAAAATGTTAATTTTAGAAATATGTGCAGATCAAAAACAAATTCTGCTTGTAACTGCAGACTGTGTTCACATGGATTCCCTTTTTAATTTTACATTTCTGTCCCCCAACTCGTATTCCTCTCTATTTATTTAGATTTTATATCAATGATGCCCACTGAGCCCCCGGGTAACAATTGACTTTCAGTCTGCTCTAAGTTAATAGCCTTGTCTCTTGCTTGTAGGGATCAATATTGGTATTAATTAATCACCATTATCAAGAGCAGGATCTAGTTCCATTTGTTGTTACATCAGCAAAATATCAATAGAGAAAGTGGACTCCCTGATCGTCATGGCAACTTCATCTCTTAGGTCAAAGAGAGTTTATCTTATCTTGCTGCTGAGAGTGGCAAACTGCTTAGGAATCTAGTTTAGACTCAAAGATCATCGATTTAAGCCTTTTTTTCACCCCCACCTTGTTGTTTCAGAAGAGAGGGGGTAAAAAAACAGAGAAAGGCAGCATTCTAATCACAACAGAGATGTAAGATTTAAATATTGATGTCCAAAGGCCATTACAGCAAAGAGGGCCTCTGGTCTCGCTGTTGTTCAAGTACGTCCTTTTAAGACCCAGACAAAGCTTTGATTATCAGAGGTGTCACCGTGGAGTATGTCTGTATAGCTGACAGTGTGGGACTGCAGGGGAGATCAGTTTCCTGCACTGCACAGAACACACTCTACATCCTGGTATTCCTACAGGCCTCAGCCTATACTGTGTCCTGAAACTTAGTTTTTATGCACCTCTTGATAATGTGACTGTACAAAGTTTTGAAATCACCAGTCTGATATGGATTAGTCAATCCATGGAAAATACATTGGCAAACAAGTTTGATCATCAATTTATCTTTAATGCATTAAAAATTCTGCTTATTTTATGATAGTAAACGGAATATATTTTCTTGTTTAAACAAAACCAGACATAAGAAGACATAAACCTGGACTCTGGAAACTTATGATGGGCTTTTTTTTTTTTTTTACTATGTGACATTTTGTAGAAGAAATGATTAATATAGATGCTACTGATTAGGTAGATTACCCCCTAACCAGTGCTGTTAGAGTTCCGATCCTTTACTAAAGTAAAAGTAACAACACCACAATGTAAAAATACTCCATTACAAGTAAAAGTCCTGCATTCAATTTTTTTCTGAAGTAAAAGTATAGAGTATTAGTACATATCAAAACCAGTACAAGTATCAAAACTAAAAGTACTTATCACTCAGAAAGTAGCCAACATGATTATTATATTACTGATCCAGCCATATGAATAGTGATCCATACTCATCCAAATAGCATTTTACCATTGTAGTAGCTTAAAGTGATGATTAACTCATGTATATTATTTTTTTTTCTTCTATTTAAAAACTTAATAAAAGTAGCACTGAATTTGATAACTAAAATAAAATTACAGTAAATACAGTACTTAATTTTCATTTGGCGTTTCACATTCTTTTTTTACCGGCATGTTTTTTTTTTGTGCATTGTGCAATGAAACACCAGTGTGATTAGGGATTTGACTAATGAGCAGTCAGTTTGTACGTATATTGTATAGAGCAGAGAGTGGAATAGCCTGTTCTCATGGGAAGTTGGGTCTGGTCTGAGCTATTTGGGTAGTGGCAGGCCTGGGTGCTTGGATGTACCACATCATGCTGCAGAATGCTCCTCAGGGTTGGAGCAGAGAGCAGGGGCACAGCCTGCTTTTTTTTTTTCTTCCTCTTTTTGCCTCCGGGACACAATTGCCTCATTTAACATTCTCTATTTGGCCCCTGCCAAGAGGGGAAATAGCCAGGGTGAGTAAGAGAGGCCGCCACACATCATGAATTCTTCTTTCATTTAACTTGCACAGTCCCTTTTCACCTTGGTGATGCACATGGATCAGGAATGAAGATATTGCTCAATTAAGGGGATTTCTGAGGTTGCTCCTGAGGTATTGCAGTTATTTTTGTGCCACGCGGAGGTTTTGATGTATCATGGATATGGATATTGGGTTCATCACATTTGTGTGATGATTTGACATTTCCATACTACAGAAGAGAAACAGCTCTGCGCCTGCAACAGGAACTTGCCTCTGCCATAT
Organism: Toxotes lorentzi; assembly: GCA_037833715.1. Taxonomy (NCBI): domain Eukaryota; kingdom Metazoa; phylum Chordata; class Actinopteri; family Toxotidae; genus Toxotes; species Toxotes lorentzi. The sequence goes on from JBBMJY010000025.1 coordinate 20,760,565, forward strand.
TCAAGAAATAAAGTCCAGGGGTGGAAATCTGTCAGTCTTCCATTGCAGGGACATAAATAACTTTTGTGTCTGTATTAAGATTGTTTTTGTTTATTTCAATTTAATTAGCTACAGTTAATCAAAACATTTTCATGGAATATGTCAAAATTGATATTAGGGTTTTGACTGAATCTTGGATGAGAAAAAGGAAAGGAACTCCTTGTAAATATGACTCACATTTTGCAGCAGGCATCGTCACGTTGTCAGCGATATACAGTAAAATTATTGGCCAAGTTTGACATCACCCACATAGTGTAAAGATTGTTTCAGTAATTTAAAATAAATAAAAGAAATGGTGATTTAACAAAAAGAAAGAAAAAAGATGTTAACAAAAGGAAATAATGTGGTGAGTACCATTTCCAGAGCAGGATAGAAGCTGGCACACCAGAAAGTGACGCCCTAATAGCTGTTCAGTCTAAATCTCTGGCTTGGCAGGAATTACCGAGGATGTGTTTGTGGGGGGGCAGTGCGATGCAGAACTTTGCATTGGGATGAAATGCACCAGGCTCTATAGTTAAGGGATAGGTGGCAACAGAGGATTAAGTAACAAGCTTTTCAGTTCAATTTGTACATCAGCATTTTCCACCAGACGAATGGCACAAAACACATAGCATCTTAAGGGTTCAGTGGAAAATCACTAATGACAAAGCTTTGTAAACAGATAAACAATTTATGTCAAATATGCTGAAAATATAAAACAAACTTCAAAACATGTTAATACTTTAAAGAGGCCGTGTTTTGATTTGCACCATTGCAAAGCTGGTAAAGCTGTTGACAGCACAGCTTACACATCATGTGATCAGAGGCCATATCTGCCTGCATGCGATTAGCAGGGAGCACTGCTACAGAAATAGCCATAATGGAGCCATATTCCAATTGGAACAGGTTGATGATGATCGATTAAATTCAAGTAAATTATGCAAATCACATTAGACAGAGTGTGTGCAGTATTGGACAGTGACGTAAGGAGTGACATGTTGCAAAGTACACGTCTCCTGCTTCTCATTATCTCAAAGCAGGCTTTGTGAAGTGACAGAGTAAACATCCAGACAGCGAAATGCAGCCACTATTATTTCAGAATCAGCCAATTTTCTCTTTCTGTGTATTTCACTGAATGCTTATCTAGTAATTACTAAAAACTGTTGACATTGAGCAAGTACTGTAGCCAGCTAAAATGCCTTTTTGTCTTATGATATCAGATTGGATTTTTATCTTAGGTTCACGCAATCATGCATTCCTGAAAACCAAAGATAACTGCCTCAAACTCCTTATTTCCAGCATGAGTGTAGAATTAAGAGGCTCATTTTGAGAAACTACAATCATTACATCCCGCATTCATTTCTGTGGTGAAAATACTGATAATATTTTTTTTTCTTCTGGTTCAGTCTAGGATGTGTCTGTGAATCCCTGAGACGTACATTTGACCATAATCAAGTTTTTAAAGCTTCAGAAACAGGATAACAACTGGGTCAGATGATAAGCCCGGGCAAAACAGGGAAAAAAAGCCTCCTCTGATAGACGAGGAGAAAAATCTGATTGATTGATGTCTGCTGGCTTTGCCACCATCACAAGCCAGTTGACAGTTAGTTTGGGATCAGATGATTTCACTCTTAAGATTGGGGTTGAGGGGAAGCTAGGCAAATATGAAGGACACAAAGGTCAATGGCTTCTCTCCTCCTCTCTGTATCTATCTCTCCCTCGCAATAGCTTGCTTTGACAAACTGTAATATGTTGCTAAGCTTTGTGGCAGCAGGACACATGGTCATAGTTTGTACAGTAATATCCTATTGCAGTAATCTCACAAGGAATGATTGAAAGTGCTGGAGGAATCTGGTACTAGCAGGGAACCGTTGACATCATCAGCTGCTGTGGACTGGCAGATGTCTCCTGACTTGTTTGAACTGAATTTTCCCATGGGATTGAATAAGTTAAACAACAGCTTTGACTCGCAGTGAATCTGTTATTGTAAGCGGGATCTGATAAGACAGCACCATATTATGAGTTTGTGTAGCAAAGATGCCAAAAATGGAATCTCCAGCGAGTGTCTCTCTCTGCGGTTTCGGAAAAAGACGAACATGGAACTGTGACAAAGGATGATTGGATGCATATTGTAAATAAACACCCAAGTCTTTCACGATTTGCCTCTTGCACTCAGATATTCCATGCAACATTTTATCTTTTTTTTTTTCACTGCTTAGATCGTGGATCACTGAGATGAAGTGACAAGGGTTGTTCTTGTTTTGACCCTCTGTGGCAATATAACAGTAACACTGGGATTAGATTTAACCTAAACAAACTTTTGGAAGATTTTTTTTCTTTTTTTTTTTTTTGGGTCAGAACCAGCCAAAATATTGCCAGTGTTTGTCATTTTGTTCCTTTAACTATTGTTATGGAGCTGAAATTTAATAAGGCAGGCCTTGGGTGCCCATAGTGATAATATTAAATAGAAGGCCTTGGTTCCTCTGAGGGTCCATCTCTAATAGACATAACAGACATGTCCATTAGCTTTGTATGGAGCTGCTTTCAAGATCAAGGTCTCACTTGTAATGAAGTGGCTATGCAAATGCAAGTCAAATTCTACTATTGTGAATCACTTGTTTTAATCAAGTTTTCACTGAAAGAAATGTAGCCTCCATTCAGAGCCACTAACCAAACAATAAAAAGGATAATCCGAACACAATTCCCATCCAAATGAAACCGGACATCATTTAGGGGAAGAGACAACAACTCTTTGTTTGTTTGAAGTGGTTGATATGACAACCTTCTTGTCAAAGACTCAGGGCGAATAAAAGGGATTTGTAATTACCATAATTATCTCTTATATGTTTTCACCTAATGATGTCCATTAAATTCCTGAGGCTTCATTTAGAGACTCCGTCTCGCTGTAGGTTGGCATAGACTCATAATACAGCATGTTACATTACACAGTGCACAAGTAATGAACTTCTTTCATCAAAGATGTTTATCGTGCAGTGCTTCTGGGGGGAAAAGCCAATATACTTCAGCTTTTTGTTACAGTTGGATTATAACAATTCTCATAGTTCCCACTTATCTTTCAAATTTTCTCTACATGTGATATCAACTCAATTGGCTTCATGTCTAAACAGGATGGCTCTCTAATCTAGACCGCTGTTCGTTTCATGTAAAACATCCCATTTTGTGGCTTAGGCTGGTGGCTGTCTTATCGTTACATAATTCACTGCCCTTTCCGTGATTTTCTTTGTGGCAATTTATTTAAATTCCCCCATGTTTATATATTTCCTGTCTTCTTTCATTCAAAATGATTGCCTTTCATAAGTTCAAAGACTCATCTTCAAGACTTTTGGTAACTTTATAGATATGAATTCACAGTAGGGAGAAAGAAAAAAAAAAGCTATTTTGTTGTAGAGCAGAAGAAGAGGGAGTGTTAGTGCATGTCCATCTCTGTCTCGAGGCCGAATCCAGAGGTTGAACTAACTCTGATCTAAAGTGCAGATATAGCACTCTAACAGTCCACACCTCAGCAGGTACAGCGTCTGAGAGATCATGCCTGAATACGTGTGTGCTGTTCTGCTCCTGCGCTAAGGCCCTCAGTCCCGTATGTGGCTCTGCTCCTGTGGTTGCTTTGGTCTTTGTCCACCACCTATCAGCATATCAGCAGTGTCTCTGAAGCCCAGTTGTATAATGCACCATTTATGGCTTTGTGGAGGGAGATGGTGGTCGAGCGGCGGAATAGCTCCAGGCCTTCCCCTCAGTGAGTGGATTAACAGCGGCCTGCTTTAGCGCACTCTACCGCGGTGTGAAATCGGCCCCGCTTCGGCGCTGGCGATGAGGCTCTCTCTCCCTCTCTCACTTTCTCTCTCTTTTCTCTCTCTCTGTTTCCTCACCTCCATGCAAAGCCTCTCCCAGCCATCTGTGAAATGTGGAAACTCTGTGTCTAAGTTGAGTTCAGATCCCATCCCCTCCGTCAAGCTGAGGCCAGGAAGCGAATGGGCAGGCAGTCGGCAGAGAGGGTTTGCGGGAGGGAGGAGAGAGAGAGGAGGAGGAGAAGGAGGGTGGTGGCGATGGCGGTGGGGGGAATCAGCTCACTGATGTCGTGCCGCGTGTGCAGGAACCCTGCCTGTTCTCCGCGGGCGAGTTGGAGGAGGGTCCAGGCCTGGGTGCCGGCCGAGAGATCTCTGGTTCCTGCTTGCAGGTCCAAATCCCCCCTCTGTGTGTGTCTGTGTGGAGGCGAGGCGGTGGCACAGCTCCCCTGAGCCCCTGCCCAGTCCTTTGAAGATAAGATGGTGATACAGAGTCCCTTTCGGTACGTCGCTAACCGATGGTCTTTGTGTGACACACATGCCTCTCTCTGTTGGAGCCTGCAGCTAAAACACCTATGGTCTTTACTGAAACGAATCGGCTGTATGGCCTCAGGTCAAATTAGATTATGAATGGGTGACAGAATCCTAGATCATATGTTTAGGATATTTAATTTTTTTTCACCATTTCATGCTGATAACGTAGAGTTCTGCTGTGGTTGATATTGTATTCCTATTTGATTTCCCTCCACTGAGAAGAATCACTTTCATAAATTCTCCTCATACACTCGCTGCTGACTTAATTTTTTCAGTTTTCCATGGCAACGAGTTGTCATCTTAACTCTGCTGATTTCTCTGCTATCTTGCACTGTATTGCTCTTGATCATGACAGTTTTTTAAACATGTTTCTCCTCTGCATTTATAACCTGATTTTGTGGCACTCGCAGGCCAATTCTCCCACTTCTGGCTCTCCATAGCAGCTTTTCACAAGAGCGGCCATCATAATCAGGCTTTTGAATTATGAACTCAATATTCCCTTTACTTTTTTTTCTATCCTGTGGCTTTGGGGTTCAGATCTGTGCATAATGTCTTGTGATTGCATGGCATTATGGTGGTTTGGAAAGCCGAGTCTAGGTCCAGCCACGCATCATCTTTCCATAGACAATGTGAATCTCTGTGTCTCTCTGAGCTCATCAGGGATGGGGCGTTGATTGCTTTTTGATACCCCTCCAACATGGATGAGGTCCTGCATACATCAGCTAATTAGAATGTACTTACAGTGTGTGTGTTTGTGTGCGACAGACCCCACACTTCTCATCAGATCCTCAGCCCAAGTGCTCTAACCACACTTACTAAAGGCTTTATCTAATTCCCGACAAGGAAAGAAAAGCTATACAGTGCAGGGCTGGAGCTTGGGAGGGTAGGGGCTTTGTGTGTGTGTGAGTGTGTGTGTGTGGGATTTGATGTTAAGAAAAATAAAACACAGAGAACGAAAAGAGAATGTATAATGACAGGAGTACTTTCAGTATTTGGGTAAACATTTAACTTTGAAACCCACTTTATATAAATATATATACAAGGAAAGGGAAAATCTCATGACAGTTATCGAGTTTAAACTATGAAAAGATGACCTTGTTGAAGAAGATACCACCTAGCTATGTTTCCAGACCACATTCAGTAAAGTTTAACATAGTGACAGCAGTGGAGTTCACTTCATCACACCTTAGTTAATGACGGTTGCTTTGCTAGAAGCTCTGAATGGATGGTGCAGCAGTGTGGAGGGACGTTGCAGCAGCTAATTAGGCAGCGCAAATGAGTGAGTGATATCATCCCGTGCACCTTGATGATATTACGGTTGTGGAGCATCAGAGAGGGACCTGGGGAAAGTTTTGCTGTTGCCTCACTGACTTTTTGGATTGCAGGGCATTTCAGCAAGGCCATATTAGTCAGGCACACACAGCAGTTTCGCTGTCTCTGCCTCTTTCTCTCTCTCTCTCTCTCTCTCTCTCTCTCTCTCTCTCTGTCTCTCTCACACACACACACGCACAGAAACTCCAGCTAGAGTCACCAAACCCATGCTATGATCTGTGGAAGGTGCTGGGGCGTCTCTATATATTTCACAAAGGCATCCTATTACACCCCCATGGCTTGTGGGGAACGGTACACTGTGGTCTAGTCCCCAAGGAGCAGAGAATAAAGTGTAGGACATGGCACTGGAACAGAAATCTAACTGCTGTTTCCTCAGGTAATCTTGACTTGGATCTTAATTCCAATAAAGTGTTATTTTTTTCACAGCATAAGCCAGATCCAAGCAAGAACACTCCACTCAGTATTTCTGCGGTCATACTTTATTGAATATCATTTCAGATAAGAGGTGTAATCCTTTGGGGGCGAAGTGATGTATATTGACCAGCTCAATGATAGCGATACGCTGCATGTCTCTGATCTGAAAGTGGTAAATAACGATTTTTGTCATCGGCTCAATCAAATGGCGTGGAATATTGAAAAATGCCCTTATTGTTGTCAGTCCCCAACTTTTTCAGAGTCTGAATATGTAATATGTCGCAGCCAGGGACAGGAAAGATGCAGGTATTTGTTTCTGTTGTGCTGGGTGAGTACAGAACTAACTAGATGAATGGATGGATAAACTTATCCATCCATAAGTTATCAATCATTCAACGCACAATTTATTTATGCATTTATGGTTAAATACGGTGTTTCTAATGTACAAAGAAAGTAATTGTATGAATATTTATAGAATTAATATTAAAATGCTCAAAATCCACAAACTGTTTATATTATTATTATTATTATTATTATTAGTTTAGCTACTGAACACCTAAATCAGCAGAAACCTGCTGTCTGTCCCCTCCTCACCAAACAGAGTGTTGTGGAGTTCAAGCAGTGAGCCAGGTCACTCAGGTCAATACGACACTGTTACAGTCTCACCTCTAAGAGTGAATGGGTTTCTTCCATCAGCAGGGAGCAGCCCTCTCTGCTCCCACATGGTTCATTTCATCAGGGTTTCTTTTATCTTGACTGGCCAGGCCCATGACCCGAGCACTGATAGTCCAATAAGACTGCAAGAGAGCATCACCGGGCCACTGTGGAGACTGAAACAGAACTTAACTGGGTTAAGTTTTCTCTCCCATTAAGTTTGTGAGTTTGCGTTTGCATGTGTGTGTTCATTGATTCACTGACCCTACACATGTGTGTGCTGAGCTGTTTGAGCAAAAGTTCAGTCTGAAAACTTCAAACAGAGTTTACTGGACTGGCACATGAATGGTGACAGATTTAGCATGAAATACGTATCATGAATTAAATGCAAATTCATCTTTGAAGCTTTTTAAAAGAAATAT
>JBBMJY010000025.1:20810309-20834184 GCA_037833715.1 Toxotes lorentzi
GGAGTAAATAAAAAAATCCCCTGAAAGTTGGAAACGAGATCACACTCCTTCTTTGAAAAAAAAAAAGAAAAAATTCAGGGGGGATTTAACCCCCGAACCCCCCCCCCCCCCCCCCCCCCCCTTTTCCAGATTCCTTAAACACAAAACTTTATTAAATCATTTCAGAGCAGTTTCGACTGTTTTCTAAGCTCCCCTCATGGTTTTGAAGTCATCAGTGGCTTTAAATAACTCAGGCCGTATTATAGCCATGAAATATGGCTTCTCTCAGGGTAAAGCCAGTTGTCCTTGGGCGGAAAAGTGATTTGACAGAGCAACACCTCAAGTTGCCTTCCAAAGTAACACACTCCATATATTTCTCCAGCAATCTCTGCATGAATTTTTCCCGAAAGGCATCCAAAACCAACCTTCGACTGTCCCTCAAATAACCCTCAGACTTTCCAAGTGATGTCATATAAAACATCTTTTTGAATTGTTTGTTGCTTGGGTGTTTTCGCTAGATACAAACTTCACAAATTTATCACACTTCCTGCTGAAGTAGATGCATAAACCGGTTGTTGCTCTTGGCGAAAGTGATAAGTTCTTAACTAAGTGCCCTCTGAGGAATTCATTGCTACTTTCCAGATCCTCCTCAGGTTTTCTTTTTTTAAGTGAGCAGGTGCTGGTCATCACCTGTAATAGGCTGTGGAGGGGTTACAGAATATGCCAAACCTCCCTCGCAATTAAAAGCAGAGGAAGAAGCTCTGGCATATTACCTTTAAGGATCTCGTGTGTGTCTATTCTCGTGGGGGCCCTTTCAATGCTTTGCTGCTTGCCCTCCTCTTCTCCTAAGTTTCATTTCTCAAATGGGGTACTGGCTGTTAGCAGCTTCTCACTATCTCTCATTAAAGGCTAGGTCAACCCAACTGGCATGTTGTTTCACTGAGCCTCCTTTTTGGCTTCAGTGTAACTTTTTACTTTGTTTCTTGGATGCTGAATATGCCAGAAACTATCAGTCAATTCTAGTATCTTTGCACATCATGAGGGATTTATCTCATTTACAGTGGCAAAGATTTATTTCTTTATTTCTTTTTGTTGTTGTTGTTTAATCAAACCTCCAGTCAATGAGCTGTTGCCTTGTTAAACATACAGCCGCTGGCAACATCCCGAATATCTCAGTTATTTCAGTGGGAGGAGAGAGAGTTGTGCAAATCTTCAAACACTGACACATCAAGACAGGAGCAAACCCTGATGTTTCACCTGGAGAGGGAAAGAGGGAAAAGTTGAAATAACAAATGTGAGTGTGAAGAAAGGGAGGAGAGAGGATGGAGGGTGAAAATTAAAAAAAAAACCTGGCTAGTTTTGATGCATGTCAGGGTGGCCAGTGCTCCAGAGCAGGGTTAGAAGGCGGCAGAAAGCATTTGAGGTAGAAATAAAGGCTCATTGCTTCACGGGTCTCTACCTCAGTCAGGAGGCTCTCTCAGTCATTCTTATGAAGTGTGACCTCCACAGACTATTAAATCTCTTTCTACTCTCCTAGATTTTTTTTTGAAACCATAGAGGTGAATGAATTACCCGAAGACACCCAGGTATATGGTAGGAGTGACACCTCTCTTATGCTTGAAACACATGACCCGCTGGTGAGATATTGATATGCCCTCTCTGAAATCAAACATATTTTATCCCTTCATCCAGACACGTCATTTAAGATATGACTTTTTAGAGGTCAAGCTATTTTTGTAAAGCTGCTACGTACGGTGCATAGGTCTGTTTCTCAATCCTTGGCTTCACGCCCAGAGAGGGACTAAAGTGTTCAGACTCCTCTTAAAGTGACTTACAGTAAATAATGAACATACAGTGAATTTGTGCAGCTTTTACATTAAACTGAACAGGAGCGGGACTTTGGCGCATGCAGAGCTGTTTAGGGGGAAAGTATGTTAGGTCCAGCTGGTGTCTGGGGAGTAGTTCTGCGGAGGTAAGGATGGGAGGAGAGGACGTAAGGGGAGAGTGGTTACTGGTCCCTAGAGGCAGCAAATGGGCGCTGGCCTAGCTACATGTGTTGTGGCGTCGGAGCCCATGTGGGTTTGGCTGCTGGTGGACGACAGGCCTCAGTAGCTGAGCGGAGTGATGGATGATGCTGAGAAAGAACGGTGAGTGGAGCGTTACATGCAGTTGTCCGGACAGTCCTGGAAAGAGAGGTATAAAGCTTGGAAAAGAAAGAATGAAAAGAGAGAGTGTGGGAGAGAGAGGAAGCAGGAAAAAAACAGAGTGGAAAAAGCATGACAGGAAATCTGGGCATCTGCAGGACAGAGATAGGGTCACATCTAGACCGTTTATCAAAGAGGAAAGCAGATTTCACAGCTGATGGGTCGGCCGTGGCAGGTCTGTAGACCCCAGGGGCTCAGCTTGGCATGAGGCACTGGAGTTATAGTTATTACTGTTGCAGACCTGTTAACACAATCACATTGCTCTGTATTGGACAGCTTATATGGCTAGTCTCACTGTGCTGTCTTTCTCTGCTCTTTATCATTCTTAGATTACATATAGATTGAATACATGTTTATCCCAATGCAGAACTAGTTTCCACATGAAATATTTTTAAGGAGCCGTTACCATAACAGGGTGCCGCATAGGTAGCGAACCCATCTTAAATCAGAGAAACAGAAGCCGTCAGCCATACTGAAAGACAGAGGCCAGAGTCTGAACTGAAAAACTGAGTAATGGGTCAGAGTACTATGTAGCAAGTAAGGCAAAGGTGAGGAAGGCAGAGGAGGGAGGTCTCAAAGCAAGTAACAGAAAAAGACAAAAAGTAAGGGAGAGAAAAAATATATAAAAAGAATAAAACACCCAAGACCTAGCACTTTGCTGTCGCTGTCAGCCGCTTTCCCTGCTCTGTTCTTCTTCCTCCTCCTCTCTCCTCCCTGTCTGACTGATGGAGCTGCCAGAGCGCCGTCTCATCCCTCACTTCTCTCACTGATCAATCAGACCATTAGACTCCAATTACAGCCGCAGCCCCGGCGCAGGTGAGCGACGAGCACATTCAGCCGGCTGCCGACAACGCCTCTGCCCGGCTTCCTCACACTCTCCAAATTAACGCAAATTAATAGTGACACTCAGACATAAATGTCTGCAATCGGGGGGCTAAATTAACAGTCTGGGTCGAAGCTATTGAGTAGCAGGTGTCTTTAAAAGCGGTAATTACCTATGCTGGACAGAACTGGGAGTAGAAGGTGGCCCACGGTTTGCCTGGAGTAAGAGGCCTGGCCCTGGTGAGCCTGGCTTCCATTGTAGGTGTTAATAATTGATTGGGAGGCAAGCTATTAATGAGCAGCAGATTTAGAGCTCTGTTGTAAATGTGTGTTGATGAGGGTGTTGCCGCCTCTTGTACAATGCCTTACCAATGCTAATTACTGGGGCTTAGTTAAGGTGCACTGTAATGAGTCTGGATTCAATAGAATTCTGGTCTTTATGTGTTTTGAGGGCCTTTTAGTGCAAATTACACAGTAATTGAAATGCAGACTTGCTTAATTCCAGATTAAGATCTTCTCAGTTTTTTTTTTATCTTGTCTTCTATCTTAATATACTTGTTGTATATTAGCTAATTTTGCTGTGAGCATAGGTTTATGATAAAATAAATCTACTGCAGTTATCTGTTTTTTACACAGGGGCCCTAAGACAAAGGCAGTGATTTCAGAAACAGGTTACAAGGACATCATAAAAGTCAGTAAGTGCTATAGGGTAATTAAGTAAAATAACCAATTTAATGTTAACACTGTGTTAAAATGTTACTGTTGAATAATATATCATCATTATCGTATAATCGTTCTATTTTTCCAATATCTAAGCTGCTGGTGGAGTATTTCATTTTTTTAACCTGTGGAAGATTAAAGTCTCCTTAGGGAAACATGTAGCAGAGGAGAAATAAAATGAAGTACTAGGAAGACAACCTCTGTTACGTTTTTGTCTGTCATTTGGAATTGCTTAAGATTCAAAGTGAAACTTCATTCATTTTTTTTTAACTCCACTGATATTAGGTCTCAAACTGAAGGAGGATCAAGAATTGATATTTTTGCTAACGTGGTTGAGAACATTAAATGCATGTGTGCTTACATGTGTGCACATATTTGAGGGTACATGCACTTAAGTGTGTGTTTTGGGTTATACTGTAGTGCCTGTGTACGTGTGGGAGGGCACCGGCGTGTGTGCAGACTGTGTGCTGCTTTTGGCTGTGAACAGAGAGCTTTAGTTTGTAGACTACAGAAGAGCGAAAATGTCAAGATACTGTCCTAATTTTAACCTGGGACAGAGAGAGAACAGAGGCTGTCAACCGATGGAGTGTGATTATTGTGTAATTTAGTACAAGGGTAGGAATATGGGCCTGTGCAACCAAAAAATGCTCCCGAAATTATTCATCCCATCACTCAAGCCATTTATCTCACCCCTTTTGCCCACCCTCTCCCTCCAATATGTTTATTGTTAGCTAGCCCTAAACTTTAACAAGTGGTGGCGGATTTTTCTGTTTCAGAAATTATATTTTTCTTCTTGTCATTGCTTCATTAATCAAGAGGAGGCATTCTGAAAAATGTTTTGTTTTGGAGGCTGCAATCTATTTTGTGTGTGTGTGTGTTGTAGTTAATCTGCGCCCGTGGCAGGTTTCCCCTCCGAAACGCAGCGCTAAGCAGCGGTATCGCAGGCCTATTGTTGTAGCCTCTGTCATAGCAAGGAGAGCCTGATGCAGGCCTGGGCTCGCCTGATAAGGAAAAGAGGATTCAACATGGCTGGAAAGGAGAATCAGTGGGACTTGAGAGTGGAGTACGGATGGGGCAGATGCGCTCGCTCACACACACACACACACACACACACACACACACACACATGTACAGACTCACACAAACATACAGTCACACATGAGCCGACACACACACAAATCATCACCATCATCACACTGGCACATGCCCAGGCAATTATTTACAGTAACATCCAATTACATATGCAAGAAGGCACCGCAGGATAGGTCCTCTCTGTAGCATAGCTGCTAAATGGCACACATACACACAGATATACAGCATCAAATATGCATGCACACATAAACAAACAAACCCTTAAACTGAAAAAAAATCAACATTTCGAAGTCCAAACATTTTGTTTTATGTTTGCATTTAAAGGTGGCCTGTGCTTTCCATCTGAAAGTCACACTGTCTTGGATATGGTTTGAAAAACACCAGACATTATCAGGACTAACAGGATTTGAATTTCTGTGTTGGACACACAAATAATTTTGGCACAAAGAATGTGGCTTCGTCTAATGAAATAATGGGCCCAAATTTTAGGCGGAGAACCAATTTGTGATTGCATGCATCAATTATTTCTTGGGTTTAAACCAATATCAGGGCTGGGGTCTCTTCAGATGGGTAAAATGGTAATTATCTGGCCTGCTTTCCCCTGCTCAGTGTCATCCATATATTTATCGATGGCATTATCGGTGGTTTTCATGTTCTTACATTAAAAGGGGAAAACATCCAAGCTCATTCTTTTGAAGTAGGCCTTTAAATCTGGGCTTTTTAACACAGATCAACATAACACTGATGTCTGTTTGTGAGTTTGATGGAGAATGAGTGTTAGACAGTGGCAAAAAAAAAAACCAAAACAAAAAAAATAAAATAAAACAAGGCCATTGTTTTTTTATTGTCATTTCTGTTTTTCCAAGCTTGCACTTTCAAAGTTTCTGTGTGCATGGCTGGAACTCATTGCCACCCACAGCACCATGTATTAGCCGTGAAGCACTCAGTCAGTCAGCTAGTCAGAGCTATTACAGCCACAGCCAAGCTCCACTGTTTGAGAGATAATGCATGGTTGACTTGATCTACAAGTGAACCTGACATTTTGCTGTCCTTACATCACAACACAACTACCCAAACTGATATGGCAGGTCCCCTGATAAGCAGAGCAGGACTCACTGATTTGCTTTGTGCTCACTGTAATGGCTGCATGGTTTCCTCAGACATGCCAAGGCTACACTGACTAGATCAAAACACAAATACAAAGATGGGGATCATTTGCAGCATAAGTCATTGCAGTTTTGGTTTAGGTTGAACTGTTCTTTTTTTTTTTCTTTTTTTTTGGTTTTGTTTTTTAAGTTTTCTAAAAAAGGTTTTGCTAAAAATATCAGACTATTTTAAATTTAAATTTTTGAATTGCAAGCGTAGCATTTTTATCTATGAAAACAGTTGTCTTGTTATAATTACAACAAATGCCACTGAAACTTAAACCATGGCAGTATTTTGTCAAAATAAAGACGATATTTCACATAGATCTTATTGATCATACGACAAGGATGAAAGCTTTTCTCTTTATCTAACAAATTAAACATTGACAGTATTTTTTGCAGCATCCTATCACCCACTCCATTGTCTGCCTCTTTAGCTCGCATCAAATAAAAGGCACTTTTTACTCCACCATCCATTAGACAGCTATAGCAACTAGTTATTTTTCAGTGGTTAAAGATACACATTAGATTTGTACAGTACTAGAGACAATGCACTTTGTTATTACTTCCCACCACTGCTAATAACGTAATATGCAATATGCATAGTAACATGTACTTTTACTACTTTAAGTAAAATTTAACTATTATTACTTCCTTATGTAGAATATGTAATGTGCAAATGTAGCCATCAGTTGCCAAAGTTTGTAAATATCCATGTTTAGTGTTTCAGTTCCTGCCACTGTAATTTAGAGTGTTAAAATGCCCTTTTTTAAGTGATTTCTTTCTTTTATGATGAAGATGAAAATTTTTTTGGTAGATTTCACACTTATAAATTAGAAATATTGCTATGTCTCTGTAATGACAGGGTTCAATCCTCACAAACACTGCAGATGTGGCCATTCTGCTATAACTGCATACCACTACTACTCATATAAGTGTAATAGACACACAGCTGTCTTCCTCCAACAGTCTGTTCAGTCACCATATAGCAGCAGCAGAGCAGGACCGGTGATGACTGAAAACCCCAGTGAGGCTCCAGGTCCTGGGGGGCCACTCTTCACACCCACAGGGCTCAAGGGTGAGCTAGATGTCCCCGTCCCCCCTTACAACTCTCTGGGTGTTTGCTGTCTGCCAGTGGCCCATCAGGGAGCAACACAATCTGGATAGCAGACTGTCAAACTGAGGAGATGCAGTATCTAGAATTCTTATGGTTTCTGTATGTCGTAAACAGCTTGATATGAACATTAACATTCATGAACAACTGTTCGGTTTGGGATAGCATAACACTTTAACAAGTCACACACTATCTCTTACTCACTTATCTCAGAGTTTTATGAATTTGAATTACTACTTGAAACAGATTTGGGGAGATGATCCTTTAGCTGTGACATACCTTGTTTAGAGGAGTCAACAAATAAGCAAAGCCAGGTTCCTGTCTTTACAGAACGTTAGTCTGACAGGCAACAATAGTCAAGCTCAGAAGTCCCTGGCTTCACACGTATCGCCTCGTACTACAGTATGCAATATGTCTTCCCAAATGAATGATTATCCAACACTTCAATACACAACAGACCTCTATTGCAGCAAAGGCGCAAGAGGAAGAAGAAGAAAAAGAAGCAAAAAGCAAGAAAAGTGAAACAAAGTTGAGTGGTGCCAGCTGCTTTGCCATCTGTCACTGTCATGGCTGTAACTCATGATATGTTGAAACAACTTTCTTGAGAAGTGCTGCAGATAATCCTCGATTGTTTCCATTTGCAAGCCACAGAGTCCTGCTCTGTACGAGTGAGTACAGAACACGGTTTGATGGACGGTGTAGATGGTTGACCAATCCCTCAGTTGTGACTGACATAATAGCTGTTGTCTTTATCAAATCTTTTTTAAGGAAATTTGAAGATTTCAAGTTTGAGCTCAGTGTTACAAAGTAAGGGAAATGAGATTCTAAGACATCTCCAAAATCATGTAGTATTCACAGCAAAGTGCCTTTTTACATGGACATTGCCACTTTGTAAAATTCTACATTTTTCTCTTTTCTTTCTCTCTTGGTTGCATCGGTGAGCTGAGTGGAGAAGCACAGAGGCTCTGCTTGCTTCACCTCCTTCAGAGAACGAGGCACAGCCACCCCACAGGGAGGCAAACCCCTGCTGGTAGACCTTGATAAGTCCTCACTGTCCCCTATCCTGGCCTTAGCCCTCTGATCCTCAGCCTAGTTGGCTTCGGGCCTACCAAAGACAAAGCCCTGTTAAAATGACTCTGGACGGATGAACAACCAAGCAGAAAAAATCAAGTCTTCTGACTAAAAAAAAAAGGTTAGCATTGAAGATAAGAAAGCTGATAGGTGCTGGAGGAGATGAAGGTCTGGACAGTGTCCATTCACTCTGTGGTGGTCCAGCAGCGCCTCATTAGATGGATGTGTATGAGGCTGTCAAAGCAGGAATATTATACCACGGGGTCGTCAGCAAACTAATTGGGTAACAAAGACCATTTCCAGCTCGGGAAACCCATCTTTTAACTGTGCGTGTGCTGAGACTCTGATAAGAGAGTTCACGTCTAATGCATTTAGTGAGGGGCAAGTTCACCATCTTTATCTTATTTACTTAACTTGGTGTAAATATTGTTGGTCTTTTACGGTGGATTTAGTGAGACCCCATTTCTCAGAAGTGCTCTCAGAGATCAAACTATTGAACACTGCAGAAATATGTAGATGATCAGGTGGTATGCAAATCACAGATACCTTTGTTCAGTTTTCTCATCATTAGAACAGAGTTGCGTTTGTGATACATTTCATGTGTTTCAGTGTTTTTTTTAATTTATTGTACTTTCTACCATGTTTATTGGAATTATAATTCTGACCACTCAGATTTAGATAGAGCTGAGTTTTTGAATTAGGAGGTGAGATTGGCTGCACTGACTGAGAGAGTCTCCCGAAATACAAAATCACATACAGTCGATGACATTCTAATGCATCATGAAATTTATAACTCCACCAGAGAAGAGACGGGAGTTCAAAAGAATATTAAAATCCAATACCTAAAGGGGGCACAGAGGTTTATCTAAAGTCAGGGGCTTTATTCAAGCATCATGCCTACTATTTTATTGTTTGTCTTTATTTACTGCCTGTGACTGATCCTAGTCTTCCATGTGTGGTTATGAGAGCAGGGATTTGTTGTGACCCTATTGACTGATTGACTCCTGACTTCCCTTTTCTTCCTCTTTGAAGAAATCCCCCATCCGCATGTTTATTCCTGACACAGAAAGAGTGGTTCTGTCCAGAGAATATGCCACCTGCCTCTGTGACCCCCAGGGGCCATGGTAATATCCATACAGGTGAACATTACTGGCTCCAGGTTCCCTATTATGTTCCCTCGCACAGCTTCTCGCTGCTCGGGGAGTCAGCCCTAACTTACATGCAAAAGATCAAACAAGTCCTTCCCAATTGAATTCAAATGGGAAATTTCGAGTAATTCAAACAGTGAGTAGTGAAGCGACAGGACTGTTCTGTCCTCTGACCAAAGCCAAACACAAGAAGTACACGTGTGTATATGTACACTCTACCTCCAAGACATGATTAAGTCCGGGAGCACATGCATTAGCAATTCAACTTTCTCTTGTTTACAACTTCAAATAGTTCTCAGGACATATGCATTATACATAGTTATGGCAGTACACACACATTAACTTGTGAAGTTGAATTAAACATTCTCCACTACAAAGAAAGTTGGACGCATTGTAATTTGATGCTGAAGGGCGAGAGATGGTGGCAAGTAAAGACGATTCGTGTAGATGTTTTGCCTGGATCAGTAGAGAATGGTGCAGGTGATGTATAAATATTAAAGGACAGGAGAGATGACAGAGAGGAGATGAGAGGAGGAAAGTGAGGGGAAGGAAAGAAGAGAAATGGAGAGGGAAGGAAAAAAGGAAAGGAAAGGAGGGAACAGAAAAGGACAGGAGAGGAAAGGATAGAAAGGGAAAAGGAAAGAAAAGGAATGGAATTGAAAAAAAATCAAAGGAAAGGAAGAAAATGAAAGGAAAGAGGAAAGGAGAGGAAAGGAAAGGAAAAGAATAGAAAGGAAGGAGGAGGGAAGGCAGGGGTGGAGAAAGGGGCTTGCTTGTCTTCAGGGCAGGTACAGCTTACACTAAACTGTTTGGCTTTAGAGTTGGAGCACCTCAGTGTGCCTGAAGGTCTTCAAGAATGGAGCATGGATTGAGTCCCCCCTTCCTCCAAATCTCTATTCTTCACTCCTCTCCTCCCTGATTTAGAAAGCAGCACCTGCTCTTTTTCAGTTTAAAAATATTACAAAAATATCCTATTAATTTTGCATTGCTCCTTAATCAAAACCCAGAGCAGCCAATGATTAGTCTGCCTTATTACTGCTCTGTTAAAAAAAAAAGCAACTGAACGTACAGTAATCATGCAGTGCCACCCATAGTCAATATAAATACAACCACTGTGAGCCTTTAAATGGAGTGAAATAAGTAATAGCTAATGCAGCACATGAACTTTGATGCTTACAGTCCAGTCAGCAGGATAAAAGGTGATTTAAATGAGAAAATATTTATTCCCCATAGCACCGCCATGATAGCAGCAGCCAAATAAAGGCACATGCGCACAGTGATGGGTGTCCCTTTAAAGATTCCGGGAACAGCAGTGACTCTCTCAATTTAATCGATTTTAAAATGAAAAGTCAATTTAACAAAGTTGAAAAGAGAAAGATGGGCTAAGGGAAGAAAAAAGCATTCTCTTGCACTCAAGCAGTAAACTAACTGCCGCACAGAGCAGGCAGAGATTTCAGCTGAATTATCTCCCACCTCACATTTGCTCTTAGGCAAGCAGTTTAAAAGCCAAGCGATTGAGCCAGTGATCCAATTTGAAATGCAGAAATGATTAGAGCAGCTTGCCTCATTTCATATCGAAATTCTCTGATTTATGACAGGGCACCAGCCAAGATCTATCTCTAAAGGGAATTAGTGTGCAATTCCTGCATATTTCTGTTATTTAGTCTCCCAATAGCAGATGCTATAGCCTTAGAGAGAGGGAAAGAGGGGGGTGAAAAAAGGAATGAAAGCAGTATGTAGGTATCTTTTCATTTCAGCAGATGTAACCGTGGCCATTTAGAAGAGGAGGAAATGACACAAAAGCAGACTTGAGAAATGGAGGTATTTCCCACTTCATGTAGGATGTTGACAGAGAGTCTTATTTCAGGGCACAATGAAAAATATGCAGCTCCTAACTAAGCATATACACAGCTTTTCCCAGCGTGGATAGTTGTGAGAACACAGACTGTGAGGTTGGCTTTGGCCAAAAAAAAAAAAAAAAAAAAAAAGACCCTTGCAACTCATCCATCCTTGAGGCTAAGAAAATATTAATACGCAGAGCGATAACGAGAGCTAGAGGAAAATCTCCCTTAATGAAATTTCCAGTTGACCACATGCAATTTGTTTCATCGCAGTGAACAACTAATTGCAATGGACGTTATCAAGGTGTGAGTGTGCTGTCTGCTGTAAACTGACTGGTAAAACAGGTACAAATCCTTTATCCTCACTCCCATGTTAGAAACAGAGAACATATAAACTTGACATAACCCATACATAAGCTTGTTTTTTGTTATATTTATACTGCCAGTAGTATTGACTGAAAAGGACAGGGCGCCTAAAAAACAAAGGAAAAACCTGAATAAATGAGCGGATAAACACAACGAATGCAGATGCGTATGATTCCATAGGAGCACTGCATGGTACAATTTAGCAGTTAACATTCAATCACGATAAAAATGCTGAGCAGGCTCAGTGCATTCTGATTTTGTATCATGACGGCAAAAGATCTGAGTGATTTTAAAAAGAGTTCATTGTTAGGGCATGAACGGTCACAAAGTCTGCTCAACTAGATAATGTTTCAATAGCAACAGTGACCAAAGTGACATCTGCATTTAGATCTATGGTAAAGACGTCGGTACATAGTACATAGTTACCAAGATGAATGCACATTAGAGATATGGAAAAACATTTTCTGGCATGGTTTGGATCCTTAGAGGGAGGGGCCACTGCAAATCAACACAATGTTGGACGGAGATTTTGGACTGATGTGTTAGACAGCGCTCTACACTACCACCATCAAAACACCAAATAAGGGAATATCTTATCCAAGAACTGTGTTCATCAATCCAGTAGAACACTGAAGCTGTTTTGGTGGGCCAACACCTTACTAAGACACTTCATATTGGTTTTTCATACAAACATTTGTCACCTGTGTGTATGTAGCTAGGATGTCAACATAAGGTCAAATGTAATGTTAGGCAGAGAAAGTGAAACATGTTTATCAGTAATTCAAATGAAAAATATGGTGTTTTATTGAGGAAAAGGGGAAAAACAGACAATATTCAAAATATGTTTTTTATTATTATTCACTGAAATATTTCAACTGGTGTTTTTGTTCCGAAATGACACTACTTCATACCGAGTGGGTGTTGAAAGCAGGATATAAAGCCAATGAATGTCTTGAGATATTCAGATGGAGTGGTTTTGATCTCTCAGTTGTCTAAATCCTGCAGCTATGGGATCAAGACAGATACAGTGCCAGTCAGTGACCTTGGTGGAGGGGGAAAAAAAAACCATGAGGAAAATAATCATTCCCGCCAAGGTTCGTATCGATTTCACCTGCCCTGACCATGACGCGGGTTAAGAGTAGCCAGTGGTGGTGAAATGGTCAGCGGTGATATCATTAGCTTGTTGTTTACACTGGGAAGCAGGGAGTTAGAAGAAGGCTGAGTGTCACAAGCCACTTTCTTCTTCACCTCCTTCAGCTGATCAGAGGATCATGGTATCAAGGAGGGATTAGTAGCGACTTGGGATTTGTGTGATTGGTTAATTTATTGCGGTGATGGCAGGTCTTTCATCTATGGCAACATTTAATCAGCGCAGCCACAGAGGCTATTACAGGTTAGCTCCTTTCTGGAGTCAGTCCGGCTGTGCCATCAGCTCTATCACAATTCCCCTGAAATTTCCAAATTATCTGGAACAGGCTTTAGCTTCTCAGTAATAAAAATTAGAACAGATTCCTGATAGAAGCTTTTGCTCACACAGGGCCAATTATAAATAGTACAGCCCTTCCTTGGAAGAGGGAAAAGGGGAAGGGGAAAAAAATCCAAGTCTGAGAGATGTGCACGGAACTTATCGTTCAGCCCCTGCTCCGCTCTGATCCAAATCCGTGTGGCTGAAAATTTATATTAGATTTTATCACAGAGGCCTAAGTCTAGAAAAATCAATGAAGGTTATCTTTTATGTTGCAGCAACTTGTGGAAATATTGATTTTCATTTTATAGCGAATTTGGAGCATCAGTTTGTAATCACTTCCTCGCTGACTACACTGTTTTGGTCACTGTATCTCTTACACGAGGAGCGGTAACAGAGCTCAGAAAAAAAAAAAACATTATGGAGAGAGTATTGAAACCACTGGAGTGAAGGCAGAGGGTGGATAAACCATAACAGACTACACAGAGAAGAAGGCCAGAGGGGTTTTTATAGGCTCTGACAGGGATAATAGACTGTAAACTGATATTAAACACTGTATCTCTATTTCCAAAAAAAAAAAAAAAAAGAATGTGAACATAAGAATATATTCTGGGTCTTTTGTTGTTGTTGTTGTTGTTGTTTTTGTTTAGTTTTTTGTTTTCATTTTTCACATCATAAATATGACATTTAAATAGTTACTAAGTTAAAGTTAGGCACTTGTCATGTCTTTTTTGCAACTGGAACATTTATCTATCCATTAGGGGTCAGCATATTTTACAAACTCTACTCAGAGAGCTGTTTTGGACAGGAAAGAGCTTCCATACATCACATCCACTGGCTGTATGACTGTTGTAAATGTAGAAGAGAGAGGAGAGTTTGTTTCTATAAAACCATTTCATCATATACTCCCTCGCTTCAGGGAATTCGTAATTTTCTGCCTGTCAATCTGCATTTCTTCAGGACTCGGCCACTTAGGCCAGCTGATCCGGTTGTACAAATGTTTTCATTTGCATTTGCAGATGCTCCTCCCTGCAGTGACGCCATTATGTCTTAATCCTAAATATGTTGTGCACAGTTGCTCTCCTGCATTTCTTTGTCTTTGTGACGGCTGGTACATGCAGCGTGCTTACAAAGCACATTGGGCACCATTGTCACTATAGATGCATTATGTAAATCTGCACTGAGAGACTGTCATGGGTTGTTGCTGCTCAGTTTCCAGCAAAAAGGATGCAAAAAAACAAGTGATTGACGATTAAGTCAAAATAATACATAATACCCATAGTCTGAATTTCAAAAGTTTCTATCAAAGCATTTACTAAAGGAACAGTTGTGATTACCACAATTATTTGGATTTCTTCTGATTTCTAACAATGGGAAAACGTCTGGTTAATGTGGTATTTTGTCCCCGTTGGCTACTTTAAGAGCAGCTGGAATATCATGAATTCCCAGAGTCTCAGAGGGACGGCAGAGAGGCCTCTCGCTGCTGAATAAGAGATGGCTCCAGTCTGGAGATCTAAGAAAGGGTTAATCTGATTCCCATTTCAGATAGTCGTCCTAGCAACAATCGGCCGGTCTGCTCTGCTCCTTTGACAGGGGTGTGAGATTTTCAGGTTAGCCAGATAGAAGACTTTATTGTGAGGCTAATTTGAAATGTGAAATCGCGGATGGCTTAAATTACAGAGGTCCTCTCTCTCTCTCATCTGCTGCCAGGATGGGATAAGGAGATGCCAGAAGAAGGAATAAGAATATCAACAGACACAATTTACTGTCTGTGTTTGATCAGTTTGGCAGTGTAGTTTGCCAATGTGCAAAGCTATACATAGAAGGACTGTTTAGAAATATATCTTTATTTAGTGTCTGTATTTGTTTTCTTAATTTTGCAGGCTCAATCCGAACAGATTCTTATCGTCTCTGGGAGATGTATTTGCTGTTGGTGAATAATTCTCTCTAATAAAAAATCTGTGTGTCCTCCAGCCTCCGACTAGATAGAGTTCATGGAAAGAGAAATGGGCGAGTGGAGGAGGAGGAGGAGGGGGCATGCAGGCGCACTGCTGGAGCACAGTGCTCATCTCTTGTGCATATCTGTGCCAATTCAGACCTTTAACATGCTCAAGTGACATTTGCATTTATCCTTGAAGGTTGTTGCCTTTTGCGGGGGAGAAATAAGTGAAAAGCACGGGAGAGGACTAGTGTTTTTCTGTTGCATTAGGCAGATGGACAGTGTCCTGTCGCTGCCTGCCTCAGATGGAAAAAGAAATGAAGTGTCGAGATTGCACCCCAACCCATTTTCTCTTAGCTAAACTATTT
The DNA here is from genome assembly GCA_037833715.1 of Toxotes lorentzi. NCBI lineage: Eukaryota > Metazoa > Chordata > Actinopteri > Toxotidae > Toxotes > Toxotes lorentzi. The sequence continues at coordinate 20,825,584 of JBBMJY010000025.1, forward strand.
CTGTACCATCCTAATGAAGGAGGGCCCCAGGGTTCAAAAGTAATGGCCTTGAAATACTGACATTTTGCCTTTGAGTAATAGGCTACTGTACCCGACTGCCTGAGATGTTGCAACAGCCCCCCACCCCAATCTCCCCCACCCCACCCCACCCCAATCAACCCCCCCAACCCCCAACAATCCTCCACACACAACATCACCAACACACTATTTTGCAAGTAGAAGAAAAACAACACCAAAACAAAATAAAAGCACAACAAAAATCATATGAGGATAAATAGAGCAAGCAAATCTGGTGACACTGCACCATGTGAATCTATTATGGTGGACGTTGTACTCTGTCTCCCTGTTTTATTTTTTTCTTTCCGAGAAATAAAACTCCACTTTTGACCTCTGACCAAGAAGAAAAATGACCTTACACATTCAGAATAATTTTCCGGCATATTATAAAAACTCTAACCTCAATCGCCCTTTGAAATGGATACTGATTCTTTAAATTCTTCCCTGCTTGTTTCAGGAAATAGTGAGATCATGACGATAGCGAGGCACAATGTGCCCAAAGTTCACCGCTGAACACTCGCTTCCTTCTCTCTGAGAGTCACCAGCCTTTTTTTTTCCCTTTCTTTTTTTTATTATTCCCAGACACCTGAGATGTTCCTGTTAATCTAAGAGATCTGATGCTGAATCACTGGGTTCAATCCTGGATGAGAATTCCTCCTTTTTTATACAATGCAGGCTCTTGCTCCTATTTGTCACCACTCCAACCGCTACTGCAGCCTTTGTCTTTAGGCCATCACACACACACACACACACATACACACAAAACCTATCCTGATTCTCACGTCTTCTCAGCAATGAAAAAAAAATGTAAAAAAGGGATTGGGTGGACTTAAGTTACATGCTTTATAGTTTGTAAAATTGCCTGTTTATGGCCATTCAGAGCGGCAGAAGAGCGTAACTCAGTGGTTATTAATGTTTCTTTAATCAGCAAAATAAGCAAATGATTAGTGTTTGTTATCTGTTCCTGTCCAGAAGACGAAGAGCACGGTCCCGGTGGTGCTGAGCGCCGGCCCCAGGTGGCTGCTGGATGTGACTTGGCAGGGAGCGGAAGACAACAAAAACAACTGTGTGGTGTACAGCAAAGGTAAGCAAGCAGCGCCGGCATCCTGTTATCTCTCCGCAGCGCAACACACCACGCCAGAGCAGCGCAGCAAAGACACTGACAATTCTCCATCCACTCCACTCCTGCCTGTCTCTCTCTCTTTCTCTCTCTCTCTCTCTCTCTCTCTCTCTCTCTCTGCCTGTCTCACTCTTTCTTTTACTTTTTCTCTTCTCTTTCTTCCTCTCCTTGCTTCTCAAAGTCACAAACACACACAAATAACTGCATGTACACAGCCACAAAGACACACAAAAAGACATATGTGCACACACTCTCACACCATATCTGTTTTTCTCATCCAAAGAGTAATTTATATCACTAAAACTCTGATTAGGAACTGAGAAACATCACTTGACACACAGAGTTAATGGTCTTTAGATTTCACAAGGTAATTAATGCCCCCCCCACCCTTTTTTTTTCTTTTATACTAAGTGAATCACTATCTCAGAGTAGATAGCGGGCAAAGCATGAGTGGAGATGGGTTTGCTATTTTGCTTCATTTGTTCTCTCACTAATTCAGCAAAGCTTTAGCTGTACATGTTTAATATATCAGACATACACACAAGCCCCACTACAAATGGATTTATGTAAATATGGGAGAAAAAAAAACTACAACATATCATCATGTCATAAAATCCATGTTGTTTATTCCAAATTGACCCTGAAAGTGCAAAAACCCAAATGACCCACTGACATAAAGATAAATTCCTCAATCTGCTGCATTGTGTCCACAGAAAACCCTCATTAAAACAGCCCAATATGGATCTGCAGAGAACTCAGTTTGTTGCAGATTGAATGAGAAGATGCTTAAACTGTATACAGCCCTGACACTACAGTCTGTAGCTTCACTGCTCATGAAAGCACAAGACTTCTACAGCTATAATTGGGTCTTGACGGGTGTTAACCATAGAGACACTGCAAAATAAATACGTAAATAAAGATGTGTTTTGGATTCCAAAGGGTGAGGGAAAGGGACTCCATTTATCACTTTTCAAAAATGATTACCCCGTGACAATACCCCCAAAGCTGAAATGGAGCTTCTTCTCCCTCAAAGTGAATAAGTGGCAGGAGTGGGATTTGCAACCCGGATTTTCGGTCTCCCAATTCTCATCTACTAATCACTAGACTGCACTGGGGAGTTATCCTCTTAACCGGCTACTTAACTTTGTGCTCTTTATCACCAAATCATTAAAGTTTTGATAAGCTGTTAAAGAAGATTATGCACTTCTTTAAAATCTTCTAATCTTTTTGCTCAGAGACTGACTGTATGAAACAAAAAAAAAGGGCAATAACAGGATTTCTCACTTTTTTGTTAAGTCTGAAGAATTTCCTCTGCTGCTCTTCATACATGTATCGAGATAGCATCAGACGCAGCACACGCAGCATCATCACCTCAGCTATGACAGCTCCTTTGTTTTGTCACTTCTGGTTTGACCTTATTAAATTAAACACAATAACATCCCCAGATGTCCCCTCGTGAGAGTTGTTCTGTGTTGTACTCTATAAGTTCTTTTACTCTAAATCCTCCACAAGAATCAGCACTCACTTGCCAACTGATGATACATGATAATAGAGGGAATTTTGAACACAAAGAATTAATTGAAATCCTGGAGTAGATGTAAATTATCTCCTCATTTCATAGTAGCTGTGAGGCAGTCACCGAGCTGAAAAAACCAGCATCAAATACTTCAGACACCGCTTCATTCTCTTCGTTTTTCTACAGTTTTCCCAAGTTTTGTTGTGGAGGTACTTCATGAGTTTCCAGGAAAACTGTTCATTTCATTAAATAATAATAATAATAATAATAATAATAATAATAATAATAATAACAAAAAACCTGTCCTGAGTTTTCACTTCTGACTTTGAAATGAATGCCACAGTAAATATCAAAAATTCAATTCAACTACTATGATACCACAAGGTACAAAAAATTCATGCTGTGTAATCCCATACTTGACTCGAACAGCTTTGTAGGAACTTGGCCACAGAGCTTTGGATAAATTGGTTGGGTGTCCGTTTTTCTCAGCTCTCTAACCAAAATTGCTCCACATTTTGCTCCTGGCGAATTTTTTTTTTTTTTTTTTTTGTAAGGTGGACTTGGACCAAGTTCAGAAAGTGGTGAAGTGTTTGATGCCGTTCAGCAATTTGACTCTTGCGTCCAGACTCGATTTATACCACGCATTCTTCTTCATCGCCCTCTGTTAAATATTCCAATCTGCATGTGTGTGCACACTCTGGAGGTGACATTGAAATTGAATGAGTGCTGAAAATATCAAATCTTTGTCAAATTCGATATTGAATTTGGTCTTTTTGCTGCAGTTTTGAAGCAGCTTTGGAATTGTGTTTATCGTGTCTACACTAGCGTGGATTGACTAAAGGGAAAAACCTCCTCAGTCCAACAGGAACTTTCTTCCCACCTCGAAAAGCTGAGGCCCAGATTGTTTATATCTTCACCCCTGTGCTGTTTCCCCACTGTCGGCTGCTTCATTGCTCCTTGAGATGCGTTACTTATGGAAAACAGTGAATATCTCAATACACAGTATGCTTGCAGAATATGTTTTGGCTCACGTTTCAGTGGTCTCGGATTTCTTCTGCTTGAAAAGATAGTCACAGTTTACTTTGGATGCTTGCCAGTGTGGATCTATGGGGGAGTATCTTTAAGTAAGGACTAGTGATTGGTTTGAGTGGTTGTAGCTTACTGTTGGGCGTTCTGTCCCATAATTTCTGCATTACATTTTGTACAACTGCTCATCCTCCAGCCCTGAAACTTGTCATTCAGGAAGTCAGGGAAATATGTGCAGAGGGCAAGAGGACAGGATTCAGCAAAATGATTCCTCTGAGAGTTGTATTCCAGCAGCGCGTTATGTATAATACATGCAGTGGAATGTGTAACAAGCAGCCGGGTGGTGTAGTCCGGTCCCCTACAGGGCGCCCCTGGACATCAGCACCAAGACAAGCTAACTATAGTGTCAAGTATAGATTTTATTTTATTTTTTTACCTAATGTTGGGATTCTACAATTCTAATAACAATAATAATAATGTCAGCAAAAGCACTGTGTTTTCCCCGACAATCTGTATTCTGTCTTCCTGTCTCTATCATTTTATCCAGATGAACAGAAAGACAGGAACTTTTAAAAAATTAAAAGTCAAAGACCATGGGTAATGTTTGAGGCAATAAATGTCTCAAATTATGATTCACAGAGCTATTTCACGAATATAAATTCTTCTTTGAATTCTCTTTCTTAAAATGAGTGGCAGCAAGAGCCCTGAAGTCGAAGTAGGAAATGTGCAATATCTGTTTTTCCCAGGCTGTCAGCATGGCCCTGTTTGTTTTACATTAAACTCCCAGGAAGAGCCTTAGCAGCCAGCCATTACTAAAACTCTCAACTCTACTACTGCGCTAACTCATTATCGAGAAATCCACCTGGAACTCCCACAATGCTCTCCTCCACACTCCGACAGTTTCTTTGAAGCGCTGAAGTTATAGAAACAGGCAGCAAGTAAGTCTGCAGAGTAATTATATGTTACAGTAATGCTGGAGACCGAGGGGAGAGAGAGAGAGAGAGAGAGAGAGGGAGAATGACAGACAGGGACACAGAGAGACAGAAACCAGTGGAGAATTTTCTGTACAGATAAACAACAGATTGATAAACAATACAGCTGGAGAGTAGGAGAGATTTAACACAGAAAAAAAAATCAGCCCCATTTTGATTTTTTCCTGTAGCATCTCCTAGTGGAATATTTTACCAATGGAGACTTAATTCAAATGCTGAAAACTTCCCTGACTGGAAGGATGGCCATGTTTTATTGTTAGGTAACTTCTAACGGCTGTAGTGATTATGACGGGAGCAAAAGACGTAGTCAGGTGATGTAGCATATTGGTTTGGTTTTTGTGCCTACACCAAACCAAACCCTGACTGTTCCATAAGCTTAACCACATGTTTATTATTGCAGCCATGACAACAAGAGTCCAGTGCACCTGCCACCATAGGGGCGTTATTTGAGGAGATGCTCCTGCTCCTGGTCATATCTGAGAGTAGGGACTTGTGCTTGAGTTGTTCAGGTTTTAGTTTAGGTTCTTGTTGGTCTAATGAGACAATAAACAGCCAGTCCAGTTGTGATGCATACACTGTAGTCAGACTGCTCTGTAAAGGATCAGGCAGGTGTTATTTGAAGATGCAAATCTTTTTTTTTTTTAATAAAAAAAGGTCATAAATACATTGTTTTATTTTTAAAAAGGGCTGCATAATATTTTCATAAAAGAGCAAACAGTACTCAAATAGGAATAAATTGTGCATTTTGGACTATTTTCAGCAGCAGGTTAATAAACACAAGTACAGTTCCCATGTTTTATGTAATTAATTCACCCAGTGCAATGGTGTTTTTAATACTTGTTAGTTCAATTCATTGTTTTTGGTCTCTTTTTAAGTGGATTGTATGACTGTCTGTGTGTGTAGTTAAAGAAATGACAAGTGTCATTTTTAGACCTATGGTACAGTATATGACTCAATTCATTCTCAGTGGGAGCCGTCATTGTGCTTACTCCATTGTTACCTGATATCAGAGCCCATTGAAACTATACACACTCAATGTGACCACATTATGTGGCATTATTCAGAGGTCACCTAAACTTTTCAACTGTAAGCCTCTTAGGCCAGACCACATTCAGATACAGCATGTCCAATAAGTCTCCAGAGCAACTTAGCCCATTGTTAGTGCAGAAATTGACCAATGTAACTAGGCCGTTTTACATAAGCCCGGACAGTGCAGAATTAGCTAACTCACTGTGTCTTTGTATTATTTCACATTCTCTAAGTCCTCACAATCAGATCCTTTTTTATGCCTTCATTTGCTCTTTCCACTGCTTCATAGCTGTAGACCTCTGAGGCATAAGATGAACTAGTGCCTGGGCAGATGTAGTATCTATCTGACTTTCTTTTTTTTTTTTTTTTTTTTCAAATAAATCCAGACTTGTAAAGACTTACTGTACAAAGACATTTTGAGAGATTTCCTTTTTTTTTTTTTTTTTTTTTTTTTTTGAAGCATAAAACTGCACTGCACTGTTTCCTGCACTGCTCGCTGGTAACATGCAGCATTAACTGGTGAGAGAAGAGCACTCTTACAGTTCAAAATTTAATTGTTCATTTCAACCCTCCTCTTTTAAAATGACTGCAGCGAATAGGAGGTGCGAGGGTTATTATCTGTTATCTGGGAACATAGCGAAATAGTGTGACTGAATAATAACTAAACAACTGACACAATGTAAAAATTTCATTATCAGTGTATTAAAACAAAATTGTACCCTAAAGGAGTCCCCACCACAGCTCCGAGCAGCCGACTAATTATGTTTAATTAAAAGACAACAGAGATCAACAGAATCGTTTTCATTAGGAAATTATTAATGATTCCACTGCAACAATAATTGATTGCACTGAGCCACGCGATAACTCGGTACGGTCAGGCTGGAGTGAGCCGGGTGGAGAGGAGAGGCTGGTTTAGGCATTTGGCAGCTGTTGAGTAGCGTGTCTTTTAGCTGAAGCTTCACATTAGCAATTGAGGAGAAGTTGTAATGCTGGTTTTATGGGGGGGAGGGTAGTGTGGTGGGTTAAGGACAGCAAAATCCAAATCATGCGGCCATCTAAGAGGACTTAACCATCCCACACATGTATTTAGGAGGCATTCATGCAGATATAAGCACACACCTAAGATGGTAACACACAATCTTTGTTTTCTCCTTTTTTCCTTTCCGTCTCACTCGTAAGCATCTAAACTACATGCACACACACACTGCCTGTGCTGCTGCTCCATTCAGAGTCATGTGAAAGTCGTCAGCTCCAGACGCTTCCTCCGTCAGCCTTTTATGTGCATTGTTCTCCCGACGCACAGGCAGTTTCCCTGTGCTAGACAGTATAGCACAGGCACCAGACACCACACTCTGCCACAGCACCCACATTCACTGCAAACACACACACTAACACACAGACCAAACGCCATTATTGAAAATTCGCATAATGCCTGCTGACACTTATATGTCCATCTGCATTCAGTGTAGACTAAGCTTTGAGACACAAACAACAATACAGGGTGGAAATGTAAAAGAAGTGATGGGCACTGATGAGGGACAAGACTGTTCTTTTCAAATATCACCATTTAACATTTTGTAGCTGTGGTCTGCATGCACATTGTTGAGTACGTGCTTGTGATTTGTGTTGTGTCTGTGTGTGTGCGTGTGTGTGTGTGTGTGTGTATGTGTGAGTATAGCTGGTCGTCCTTGTATCAATGCCATGGAGTGTGTCAGGCTAATGAGCGTGGGCTGTCCTTAGAGCAGGAGGGTTTGGGTTGTGCCATTCACTCTGCATATTTAAATGCCTTGTAGAGCTTAAGTAGGCCCACTTTTCCATGTCAGGGCAGCGTTCAATCCTGCTGCGACCATTAATTATGATACCATTGTGCTCCAGTGTGGCTAATAAGAGTGATGTATTGCACCCTCGTGGCATTATAATCATCTGAGTGAAGTACCTGGACTACACTGAGCTCGCTTTAAGCACCGCGTTTTAAAAAAAGAAAAAGAAAAAAAAAACAGCGAGTGAAGAGGAAGCTTCTTCCCTCCTCTCGATCTCGACTGGCTCCTGCATTGGTTAATGCTTCTACATGAGAGTGTGTCACAGATTTAACTTCTCTATAATTGTATAATCAATGATGAGAAATGCTTTGGTATTGATCATGCAGGAGGGCTCAGAGTGTGTCTGAGAGGGAGGACACACACACAGTCACTTGTGCACAGGCGTCAGAGGCACATCTGAGTCATTATTTTTGATTATTTTTGACACTTTTTCATCCATGCATGTGCACTCTCTCTACACTGTATTATCATGTTAAATGATTTATCTGCATTGCTTTCTGTGACGTCTGTGCACACTGGTTACTGGTTAAGTGGATTTTTTAGGAGCTGCCTCTTAATTTTTGGAGCATGTCTCCTCAGTCCTCAGTACTGAATGTGTTCAATACAGATGGGGAAAAAAGATCACATTTTATTACATTAATCACTGCAAGTTAATGTGATTATATGTACTTTATATTTCCCTTCTTAACTTCCCTCCCTTAACGGCATAATCAATAACCGTTTTTATATTCATTGAAAAATTCTGCGGATATGAAAATAAGCCTCTGCGAGGTTTTTTAATCTACTGCAGGATCTTGAGTCAGTAATTAAAGAGTCCATTCTGTGTGTGTCTTCTAAAAACCCTTAGCCTGCTTTTAGGCCTGGGTATGATCCAGCCCACCGCCCCCATCTCTGCTGTGGTAAGTAGGTGTGAAAAGCATTGTCAGTGTGCTCCAGGATAAAGCTCTGCTGTTGGATGCCATTGGTGAGGGTGGGGGGGGGGGGGGGGGGGGGGGGGGGGGGGGGGGGGGGGGGGGGGGGGGGGGGGGGGGGGGGGGGGGG
>JBBMJY010000025.1:20836643-20893202 GCA_037833715.1 Toxotes lorentzi
TCTTTGTTTCTTTTTTCCCTCCTCTCTCTTCTCTCCTCTGCTTCCTCCCTCTCCCTCCCCCCCCCCACCCCCCCCTCTCCCTCCCCCCCCTTTTCCCCTCCACTGCACTGATGCACTGTTTCTCTTAACTCTGTCAAAGCCACTCCATTGTGCTCCCTCGTGCAGTGAGTGGAAACCAATCTGTCATCGCTCCACTAGCCAGCATACTAGAAGAGGGCTAGACTGCTGGAAACACAAGTCTATTCAATGTGAAATGTAACTGGAATCTGAGCCCTTGGATAACTGGATTGAAAAAAAAAAAAATTGATGTAAGATTTTTGAACCCCGCTCTCCCACAGACTGTGAAATGGAAGCTGTGAGTACAGTATTTGGGTCTGCGTGAGATAGGTTTCAGTCTCGTATCTCTGCCTTTTTCACGGGGAAGTGATTGACATGTTTTGTTGATGGAACTCTATCCAAACCATGTGAGGTTTGCATAAGCATGAAGGGCTCAGCTAAAACCTCCTCACCCGATGTTACCCAGCAGACTTGGCCTCCTTTGTTTAAGATTAGATTTTTTTTTTCTTCCAGGCATTGACAATATTTAGACAGTTGCAGTCACAGAGAGGTGACGATGTAGCAGAAACAAAGTCTTCAAGTGGGGCTGTTAAGATTCCAGCCTCCTTTTTCCTACTCTGTATCCATGTTTTCCTTACACCTGTCACCTATAGAAACTGAGCATCACCTGGTCAGCACAGAAAACATGACCAGCTCTCCTGATGCCCTGAGCTCACTAAGCCTGCATACTGTTGAATAGTGGCTGCTAATGCTATGTTCCAATGCCATTTGGAGTCACTTCTTCCCCTCTCCTCACAGGAATCCCCCTTGCGCCATTTTCCCTGTAATCTCCCCACTCCTCTCTGTTATGGGGTGGCTCGCCTGCTGCTCTTGCCACTATTTCGCAGCCCCTCTCCTTCTTACAACCAGCACCTCCACCATTTTAATCCCTTTGACCCAAACCCCGTGTGTTTCCCTGTATCAACAGCTCCTGGAGATTACATCCTGCCTGCCTCCTCACCGCTGTGTGCTTCAGTCACTGTGGCTGTCGCTAGCTAGTGCATGCCAGGGTCTTAGTCAGACACTGCTGCATGTGATAGCCACTGTGGCTAGTTAGCTTGGTCGTGGTCGCGGCCAGAGTGCAGGCAGCTGGAAGAGAAGTGAAGGTGGAAGAAGATGTACTAGGTACAAAATAAGAGCAGCATTTGAGTCTCAGGCCCCAGAGAGACCCAGTGGAGAGTTCAGAGGAGATCTAGCTTCAAAAGAAACTTTGTTTAAGTCAAAAGAAACATTGGACAGTTTAAGAAAATGAACGAGTATATTAGATTATTTCTCTCAACTACTCAGAGTGTCCCCTTAAGCAAGGCAGCTAACTGCCAGCTGGTTCACTGGAACTGTTCAGTAGCCAACAGTAGAAAACAACAACAATCTGCAAACACTTCTGCTGCAAATGACTTTAACTTTTTTGCTATATCTGTTCATGGGGACCACAGAACGGTTAAGGTTAGAGAAAAGCTGTTGGCATTAGATGCAACCTGAGGTGAAGATTCTTACAATATGGACATAATTCCAAGGGGCACTGGGCTTGTATGTAAACCATAGAAAACAGCGAGCATTCTCATTTCACATTCCCTGGAGAAAGAAGCATAAAACAATAAAGATCTTTTTTTGTAATATGCTTCACTAGCTGCTCCTTAAGGAGCCTTGCCTTACTGATTGCTAAGGACCCCAGATCTCAAGACACGACAGATTGTAAAACCTGATAAGCCTTTATGATTTACATTATAGAAAGATATTAAAAAGAAGATATTGTTTGAAATTTAACAAGCATGAATTATGAGAAAAAGAGACATCTATCGCTGAAATACATTAAAGGTGGATGAAAATAAGATATTACACTTGGGAGACGTGTGGTTCATTAAATGGAAGTTTCAGGGGATTTCTGAAAACAGCTTTTCTGTTTAGTTTTATTTATAAATTTCTATATAATTATGAGTCAAGAACTCTTTTGAAATTGCCCAGTAAATGAGAGCACGGATTGTAAATGTATACACAATTGTATACAACCAAGGGGGAGCACTGAGATGCACTGCTCACCAACATGTTCATGGTTCAGGTGCTCTTGTCTGAAGAGTGATAATGACGTCACATTGCGAGATTTGTGGGTAACGAAGTTCCTCAAAACTTCAGCTATGACATCCCTTACTGGTGTTTTTACAGTTGTTTCTCACAGATTAGAGCAGTTATATTGAGGTTAAGCTGATGTATGGAATAACTGATATGAATTAGTGTTGGGTTCATTTCCAAAATAAATTCAAAAATAGCAAATATTTCAGGCAAAACTGTGATTTTTTTTAAATAAAATAATTTGCAAGACATAGTTCCATTTAATGTAATGGTGTAGTGTTTAATCCATTGGGTTAAGTTGAATATATCACTCAGTATGAGCATCATATAGCTTCAAAGAGGTTTGTGAAATTCTGTATCTCAAAAAAGCAGATACAAAATGCATATGTGATATTTCCATACGGTTCAGAAATTTGTTCCCCTAAATATAAGCTACTTTAGGGGAAAATTAAGAGGAAATCAGGGTTCAAGAGGTGAAGGGAGTTATCTTGAAACAGCCTGTCAGGATCCTGTTCTGCTTCTGCATGGCATGTCAGAGAAGTGAAGCCGCCGTCAAGAGAGCTAGAGCCGGTTCTGTCGTTATGCTGAGGAGCAGCCTGTGCTCACAGAGTGCCCCTCCTCTTTCATGTACTGTTTCTGGTAATGGGTTAGGGCTTTATTGATGTGAACTTATGTGATCATGGCATAAAGAGCTACCATCTCTCTCTCTCTCGCTCTCTCTCTCTCTCGCTCCTACTGCTCACTTTTCCTGTGGGCCACATTAAATCAAGCCTCCGACCTAGACTCTAGTTAAATTAAACCCTATCAGCATGTTGCCCTGTCATATCGGAGAACAGGCCTTTATATAGACGGCCTGTAAATGGTGATTAGTGAGTGTTTTGATTAAAATTCAACCACATGTGCGATACTCCAGCAGAGCCAATCACCTCCTTCTCTCCCTCCCTGCTTCTGTCTGCGTCTCTGCACTTAAACATACGTTGAGACATACATGCACACACATGTATACACACAAATCCTCCTCACCACCCTCCCTCCCTGTCTCCGACTCGCCTCTTCTCTTGGCTCAGCAGAGTGCGAGGCTGATTTAAGGGCCCTTACAAATGGGAAAGTTGCAAGTGAAGACAAAAACCAGAGACAAATCACGCCACAGCAGTCTCAAGGTTTCTACTAAACCTATTCAACTGGAGGGGAGCGGCAGAACAGTGAAAAATATATACACACTCCATCCTGTCAGAACGCTTTTGGCTTATCTTGAGTGACTGTCAAGGCTGGGAATATCAGGGAATGGACAGAAATATATAAAATTAATAAGCCGCTGGATGTTGTCGGGAGTTATGATGCTTCATAAATCCTGGTTTGATCATGGCGGACAAGGCTTAAACCCACAGCTTCCTAATGCGCACAGCAGTGTTTTGGACTGGATTTTATTCTGTTTGGGAGATAGAAGCCCTTAGCTGGCAAAAGTAAGATGTATCATCTTCCTATCCCCCTCCTCTTTCTTTCATGAGTGACAAATATTAAAAAGAAAGCCTGAGGGAAGTTGGCAGCCATTACCACCTTTAATAGAAGGGCACAGGCGTAGCAAGGTGAAACTGGGGCCAAAGGCAGAGAAATGCTATTCAAAGAAAAGAGAGAGAAGCAGTAGAAGAGGGAGAAATTGGTACGAACTTATCAGTTGTAGTTCCTTTGTTGGGTCAGGGGTCTTGGAGCTTTTGTTTGTTTGTTTGTTTCTTATACTGAAAGGATGGATGCTATCTCTCCCACCATCCAAGCAGGTCTGCTCTGTCGAGAGCTGCAGGTAATATTTCATGTCAGGAATTAAGCAAGCCTACCCACCGACTCCTTTCTACAGTTAGACGGCTACCACATCCATCATCGTCCCCTGTTCCTCCTCAGTGTTGCCTTCAGTGGTGGAATGTAAGTAAGTACATGTTCAAGTGGCACGTTTATACTTGTACTCCACTGCATTTAAGAAGGAAATCTTGTACTTTTTACTCCACTACATTTATCTGACAGCTGTACTTTACAAATAAAGATTTTCCTTATGAAACATATGAAAGAAATTTAAAACATGATACATTGAAAAAAAAAATGTAAACTAGTGAGCAAAATTTGAGCTTAATCAGGGACTGTTTTGATAACTGATTAATCATCAAAGCCATCTTTCATGCAAAATGCCAAAAACTCTTTGGCCCCAGCTTCACAAATGTGACGTCGTGCAGCATTTCCTCATCTTGAATTACAATAAACTGCATAATTTACAGTTTTGGATTGTTAGACAAAACAAGACGTTTGAACATGTCACTTTGAGTTCTGAGTAATTGTGATGGCATTTCTCACTATTTTTTTACATTTTACAAACCAAATGGTTTGATTCAGAAAACCCAACAGATTAATCCATAGTGAAAATAATCATTAGTCGCAGCCTTGTATAAATATATGCTCCTTCATCACTAATGCATAAGTAATAATAATATAATGATATTCTGTACATTTGTATATACACTGTTTAGTAGAATGTGTAGTATACTGTGTTATTAGATATACCATAGACATCTACAGGGGCCATGCTGAGTGTTTGTACCTTTGATAGTGTAAATACATATTTGTGATTATACCTACAAACTTTTGTTTTGGTAACATTATAAATGCAGTACTTTTATTTGAAGTAAGGAGTTTTTTACAGTGTGGTATTGGTACTCTTACTCACCTAAATGATCTGAATACTTCTTTCACCACTGGTCGGCTTTGTCTGGACCACCTTACCGTCACAGGACTTCAGGTGTGTAGACACGACAGTGGAGGACAAGGCTAATTGGACACCATGTCTAATCTCTGTGGATTTATCTGTCAATAAAAATGTTGTCAGTGAGGACCAAGTCTCTTTAAATGAAAGCCTTGGCAGTTTTGATATGTAAAACACATTTCACATTGTTTCATTCAATAACATCCTGATGGGACATGTTGTCAACAGAAGTAAAATGACAACAAAAACAACTTTGCTGGACCACATCAGAATAATGACATTCTAATTTAAGACTTGTCTCACCTCCCCCCTCCCCTTGTTTTATTTGGGAGAGGTCATGCTTTCTGAACACAAGCTGTAGTAAGTAAATTTATTCCACTTATTTCTTGTAATCGCATGAAAAAGTAATGAGGTGTTAGAGATAAATATATGAAGACAATAAGCCATGCAGTCCTTTTCCTGTCGCTGCTTTTGAGTCAATTAGCACATTTCAGAGACTCTGAAGAATATCGCTGCCTTATGTAGCTTCTCAATATGCAGCATCTGACTTTTATCCAATTACATTATGTGAGGTCTGTGGGCACGCTGGGCACAGTGCACATAATGGAGGATGCCATCTTTGGTGTGATATTCTCCAACACTTTTCCATTGCATATGCCTATGGCTCTCACTATGAATTATTCAAAGGCTTCGTCCACACAGAAGAGAGTGAGGAACTAGGCTCCATAGTAAACAGATTTTCTGCTCACCATCCTCACAAATCTGAAGTGTAGGACATTGTAAGTGCCAAATAATTACACGGTGGCCCCTTTTCTCTCCTGTCTGAGTTAACCTGGCCTCAGAAATGCTTTCGGTCTGAATAATATTTTCTCACTGGTGAAACTTGAAGTTAACTGAAGTTTTGTTGCTCAGGACCTGCAAGTACAGATGCACGAAACTGATGCATGAAAATACAATATCCATTTCCTGATTCATCTTTCCATGCAAATAATCCTCTGTTTAAATATTTCCTATCCCTTTTTTTTTTTTTTTACTTTTTTTTATCTCATCAAACATATTTGGTTCAGGAAACAGCTCCAACATGGTTGCAGAATTTTTGTGCACCCTGCTCTCCCTCTGTTGATTTATTAAACTATAATAGATAACAGCCCTAGAGTTTGACTCTGGCTATGTATAATCACTTTAGTTCCTCACTGGCTATTGTGCTGTGAAATAGAAAATATGAATATTACATGGATTTTAAATCCCTACAAAAATTCTTTTTTCCAGAACAAGAAAATTGACATATCCATTGCATTACTGCAGCGCCCATCTTTGGCTAATGGAGATTTCACATTATAGCGCTCACATTATAGCACCATGAAATATGCTAAGTATTTAAGAAAAATGAACTTTTTAAATAGTCCATCAGTGTGAGAAAAAGGGGTCTAGGAGATTTTTTCCCTCTCTGTTCTCTGCTTTGGGGATTCGCCCTGACCTTGAACTGTTCGTATCTTCCAGTGCAGATCTGTGGCAGTGACACATGTCATGTGTTGGAGAGGATTGAGGGGGAAGCAGAGGAGGCAAGAGGGAGTGATCTTGGTCTGTAGCCCAGTCAGAGTCGGAGTCCGCCCTCATGTCAAAGGATGGGCATGTTTGGCCCAAAACACAGACTGCACCTCATCCACTAATCTCAGCGCGAAAACACCTTTGGGTGGCTGACGGGGAGACGAGCGTGCACACATTACAATGTCAAGGAAACACTGAGATGGTTCAAAGCTGCCCTTAAATTCTTGGGCTGTGGAAAGGGTTGGTTATACGGGGGAGAACAAGGGGAAGAGTGAAGGGGAGGGGAAGAGGAGTGCATCTCCAGATTCTCCTCTTGTAAAGCCGACCTGGCTGAAGCAAAGCCAAGCCTCCCTTTCTCCTTCCTATTCTGCTTTTTGAAAACCCTCCTCATTTGCTATCCATTCTTGTTCCCTCTCATTCAGTGGGAAAACACAAACTACAAAAGAGAAGACACTTCTTACAAATGGACAACATCTTAAGGACCCCCCCTCCCCCGCTTGAATCTCAGGTTTACTATCGTGTAGTTGAAAGCACATTATCAAATGTGAATGAAGTTAACACACACATCGACCTGCGATGTTTCTTTGCATCAGCGTTATGCTTGACTGAGCACTCCCTTTTCACCCAGACAGATTGTATGAAGGCGGTGGAATAATTTGTTATCGACTTACCGAGGCTCTGAAATTGAGATCAAAAATCTGCAAACTCCCCAAAGATTAACATCTGTATTTTACAAAGATGGCAAATGTCACACGCTTGACAACTATCATTATGTCCTGCTTACTTTTGAAAGTATTTACCTTTAATCATCAAAAGGCTGCTTTTCACCTCTTGTTGTGAGCTAACTGATAGACTGAAACCTTGTCGTTTGTATGCAGCGTATTAAGCAGATGCAGTGACTTTCAGCTCGTCTGTAAATAAATAAATCATAAAGTTTGTTTTTTCTCAGGAGTCAAAAGAAACCTTTTCTTTGTCTTTGTGTTTTGCACCTTTTGAGGCGACATGAGGCTAAAACCCCTAAGACTACAACATTTAGGAAAGCTCCTAAATAGCAGCTCTGAAGCTAGGTTTGAGCTTTGTCATCACGCTTGAAGAATTTCCTTTTAATGTACTGTAATGTGAAATTCAGTGGGGACAAGTTTAATTGAGTTTTACACAAACCAGTTGGGAGTAGCGCTGGAAGGTAGGTGATGTTGAGGTTTTTAATCTCTGGCTCCGGAGAGGCTTGTTGACGGAGTGGTTCTTTCTCTTTGTGGAGAAAAAAAGAGGAAGCCTAAGAAATGATACATCCATGGATAAAACCAATTGGCAACCCTCAAAGGGACGGGGGGTGATAAGGCAAATCCAGCACTTGTAGAGAAATAAAAGAATCCAACTGTTCATTAAAACGGGAAACAAAACAGGCGATTGAGAAGGAAGGCAGACTGCTCAGTGGAGGAGTGAGTGAAATAGACAAACAGAGCCAGAGATATCAGAGAAAAGGATTGGAAAATAATCAAGGATTTGTGAGGAGAATTAATAAGGAAGATAGGCACAAATAAGCATTTTTTCTGACTCCCTGCAAAATTAGGAGGGATGGACTACAATTATCAAACAGGGGAAATGGCATAAGCTACATAGACACCTAATTATAAAGGATAACCTAGATATGAAGGTTGCTCTTTTTATTTTACACACTTTGACTGTGAGGCAGTAGGGTCTTTTGTGCTCAGTAAACCAGATACTCATTGGATAGAGAATATTCAGAGACTGTTTAATAAAGTAGTATTCTCTTATTCTTTGCCAGCAGTCTACATTCTGTAATGAGTATACACCATAATCCATTGAGAAAAGGGACGATTTTAACTTCACATAAAAGCTTTTTTTTTTTTTTGTTAACCACTGGAACAGTATTTTAACACAGGGAGGGCCAGATGATTTTTGGGGTCTAAGATAAAGCCAACAAACAATCAAATGAAAAGAATAAATATAATTACAATTTTTTTTTTTTTTTTTTGTTTCGGGAAGTGCAACAACACTGATTTGTGCAGAAAGTGGGTCTAAAAGTTACTGAAGGATCTTTTGTTAGAATATTTCTTTGTATGGTTCAAATCAGCCAGAAATTGACTGTGGTTTGGCCTTTCTAGATTTGAATTCAGAATCAAAACTATTATTGGTGCGAAATTTAACGTTTGCCATGTTTTGAGAAGTCTGTGGCTGCTTCCCTTGGGACTTCAGTCTCTCTACAGACAATGTGCTGGGGATCTCTTTGCAGGACAGGCGGACGTTTGTGTGATGTTGCCTTTGGACTGTTTATTTCTGACAGTAATTCACCTCCTGGAGGTTAGTTGACTCTATCACCTGACCCAGCTCTCGGTAATGAGGTTTGGAGTCAGGGACTTAAGGTGATACAAACAAAGGGCTAATGAAAGACTGGAGAGGAGAGGCTGAAGGAAAGGCGAGGCGGGAGGGGAGTGTGGGTGAAGGAAACTGGCAGTGAAATAATCTTCACTTGTATGATCGGCCACTGAGACATTCCATTGGTGTTTTGTGTGAAAGAGAGCCATTCATCAACATATCAATAAAAATATGGAGCAGATTATTATTGTGTTTGCTTACCAAGGGCCCCCATCGTAAATAATGGGTCTGCCGCTGCTGCCTGTATTAATTATAATTAGAATGCTGATAATGTGTGTGCTCTTTTATTATAGGAGCTGAATCAATTTTACAGTCTTATTCAGCCCCACAAGGTCACACAAAGTGGCCGGGGCGAGAGATGGCTCCTTGTAAAGCGTTTTTGCAATCAGGGCTGGGGGAGGCAGGATAGAGAAAGACTGGTCAGATAGATGTCTCAGCATCTTCACATAGCAGTTACCATAAACTTTTGGCTTCAGTGTCTCAAATTCATGACTGGGAAGGGGCCAGTGGAAGAAACAAACTCTTCCATTGCATTCATCAGTGTCTAATGAATCTGAGCTTTCTTTTTAAAGCTGCATTAATTAATTTTTTTTTTTTTTTTTGGCCACTGTGGACAGAAGAACTCCATGACGAGCCGAATGAGATAACATCGCCTTACAAACTTGGTACAGCTAACCTGTTAGCAAACAATTGCCTGTTAACACATCCAGCAGACATGGAGCGATGTTAGGATTCATTTTGACTCATGGCTCTGACCAAGATGAATGTAAGTCTAATATTGGCTCTATTTTTAGCTCTGTACTCTTGGTATATTTGGGTCTGTAGCTTGCTAGCTGCTCTATGATGTTCCCAACCCAGTGACTAACTTAGTCTGCCATGTGTTGATGGGCTTGTATCCTACAATGGCTTTATCAGAGCCTTTTAGCTGAAAACAAGGTGCTGTTACTAAAACTGGAGTAATGAGAGCAGAATATATGGGGCATAAAACCAAAACAATGAGCTAAAAGAGGTTAAAAGACTATGGATCTGAGGGGAATGGCAGAACCGAGTGATTATTCTCTATGGTCTCATCACTATGAGCAGCCCTCTTCAGGTTCACACAAAGAAAGAAAAAAAATCAATTAGAGCAGTCTAATCGTGTAATTTTAGTATTTCACTTCTTTTTGGCTAAATATGAATTAACATATATTATAGCAGTGTTGGTGTTACTTATTTCTCTGCACATTGTTATTTTCATTAACCCCAGATAAGCGACTCTGGCATCTGTTGTCAAAGTGGCCCCCATGTAAAACCAAATGACAAATTACAAAGAGGGTCTGGCAAAATGCTTTTTCACCAGTACGGTTCTTGGTGGGTTTGGTTTGCATTTGTTGACAGTTCACAGGAGAGAGTATGTTTTGGTCAAATGTTGAATCTCAACTTAGTCTAAATTCATAAGGCACCCCACTGGCTTGTTCCTCTGTTTCCCCCTTCCTCATGAGTTAGACTGTCAGATGGCCAAACAACAATGGATCTCACCAGCCTATCAGCCGGCTCCTACCTTTAAAGCTCGCTGCGTGGCTTTAAAGGCTGGATTTAGCATGGCTTGGCAAGGTTCAAACCAGCAAACCATGCCACAGATTTTTTTAAAAATCTGCATATTTCCACATTTGAAATGCATTGCGTTCAAGTTGCCACACATTAAATTGGTCTCCTCCCACTATGAGTCCAAGACCACTGTGGTTTGTGTCTTCACAGTGAGTCACCTGTTAGAACAAATAAGCCCATAATCTTTACAATAAACATGATCATCCTAATTAATGTTATGCATACACAGGGATTTGTCCAATTAGAGACGCATATTTATATCCATAGGATTCTGTGTTTCTAAATAGCTACAAAGATATGTCCCCATTAATAGCAACACAGGTATTTGTATATAATGATAAATTTGCATTTTGTGAATACTCTGTTATCAGTGAACAAACCTTTTACATACTTATTTCATTTGCTATTGCCTCCTTTCGGCCGTTAATAATTGGGTGTGCATTTCCTTTCTAGGGTAAGTTGTTGTATTTTTTTTGCCTGAGAATGTTAAAATGACCCTGTGTTCCCCTCTGAATGCGTGCATCTGTCATGAAATTATACATTCCATCAGCCCTCATTGAACTGGGCATTGACTCTGTGCCGCAGACTCAGGCTCTGGCAGTGAATCTTGATTATGGATTCTGTGATATTGTAAATGACTTGAGATTCCTCTGAATGTTTCGGATTAATCGGTTTGTGCAGATGTGGTTCCCTTTTTGGTAGGCGCCATCTTGAACAGTTGCTCATTTCCATTCCGCCATCACATTCTGCATACAAAGCAGATTTCCAGATAGGTAATCCTTGTAAGGTTTTTAGAAGACAGGTTATTAGAGGATTGAGGGCTGTGTGTGTCTGTGAGTGTGTGTGTGTCTGTACAGAGGGAAATTATGTACATTTTTTAAGTTGGTGACAATGAGCTGTGTCTCAAGGCAGAAGACATAGTAACTGTCTCCTTTCACTTCTCACCTACCAACATCCCACCCCCTTAAAAATGAGCACACACCAGGTATTCAGACACACAAACACATACACACACACACACACACACACACACATACACACAATCCCCACCTGCTCCCCCTTCTCCCTCTCCACCACCGCCACCCAGAATTCTTTGAAATGCCTGAGGCTAAAAAGCTGGTTACTCTCCTGTGGCTTGCAGCTCACAGCTCCAGATTATTCCTGAATGCCAGAGCTGGTCTGCCCCATCATCCTGCAAACCCCACCACCACCCTTCTACCACCCAACCCTGTCTTAAACCTGGCTCTACCTGTCACCTGTCAGACGCACCCCACCTTTAAGTGGCCAGTTATTTTCCATTGGTTTTAGATGTCTTTCATATCATGGCTCATTAAAGCGCAGCGCAGTAGGCAGCATATTTACATAGGCTACTGGGGAGGTTTTAATTTGCGTCGGTACAGAGCATGACCGGAACTGAAGAGTGCAGCGCCAAAATGACTTTTTCACATGACACCCCCTTTCTCCACCGCCACCCTCCCCTTCCTCATCCGTTCCCATATGAAAACATGTAGCTGGGCGTAATTGCTTGAACGGGGCACAAAGACGGAGACAGAGCCGTCACCGAAGGGACTGAGGTTTCTCCCAAGCGACAGACCAGGAGTCCAATCAAAGCCGGCAATGAGCAGTCTGTGGCTGTGATCATTCTACTGAATATATACCATTAGTCTCTTCAGAAAGTCCCAACTCTTTCAGCCACTGTGTAACTTCCTTATTTTTACTCACTTCGTCTGGCTACTATACCGATGAGTCAGTCCAGAATCAGACTATCCTGCCATCTGCAGCTCACTTTCATCCCAGTAATGGCTGTGTTTATGTTTATTTAGTTAATTAGAGGATTTTTTTTTCACTTTCAAATTGATACTTTAATCATTGCAGCTGAGCTTGAGGTGAGTTTTAAATGTATCTAAAGCTTTGAAATTTTTTCACATCATTATATTTCTAATTTTTGGGTCGGATATTTTTTTCAGTTTGTATATGGAATTTAAAATCAAAATAAGGCTTTCATATATCTATACCATAAGTGCTCTGTTTGTGCGGTTTTTGTTTTTTTGGAGGGCAGGACTCTCCTAAATTATTTACATGACAAGACAGTCAAGCTGCCAACTTCTGCAATTCTATCTCACACTGCATATAGCAGAGGAATAACGTAATTTCCCTCAGACAAGATTTTTAACAGAGATTCCCTGAAAACAGCAGACCTTTCCCAGTTCGCAGCAGAGACTCTCCTATCAATTGGAGATACCACTATCAGTCTCCAGTTCAAGATTCTATTCAAAAAGACATGGAGGAATAGAGGCTAATATTGTCATAAGATGCTCTGTGTCACTCCCAAAATACATGGAGCTCTGGGAGATTCAGCAGTTGCAGAGTCCGCTCCTCAAACATTAACTCTCCTCCCACATCTCTCCAAGGGCCCAGTGCTACAAACTGGCTCCTGCAGATGCACTCCAAATAGCAGGCTGTTCATCATGCATTGTCATAGAACAGGCTCATTCCCCAACTACACCCCCCTCCCCACCACCACCACCACCCCCTTTCTCTTCCCCACATCCACCGATGCTCCTGCTGGCCCTACATCCCATCGCAGCGCTCCGATATCAATCAGCAGCAATGAGGCTGGCTCCGTCTTTCTCATCATCCCAAACAACGCTGTGCTGCCCCTGCCCAGACGCCACACCCCGGCAAAGATGGCCGGGATGCCATGCAGGATGGACAGGCGGAAGGATGGACAGACAGGCAGGCAGGCAGACAGACACACGGCCATGTGATTTCAGTGTAATTTTGGAAAGCATATTGTCTAATTTTGCCATCTGTCCGGGAGGGAGCGATGGCAGCGTGGAGCTCATTTGCCGTCTGCTTGCTTTATTGCGGCTATACAGAACAAGTTTTTGGAGCAGGATGCAGGCCTGGGTGTGCAGCCCACTGGAGCTGAGAGGCGTGTCGATACAGGCACCAGGTTCCCACCACTCCATCATGGGCTACTGTGTGTCTGACATCCAGAGACACATGCAAAATACCTCAGAGTGAAAGCTCAGCTGCTGCTCGTATTAGACATGTAACAGTAAATAAGTGCAAAATGCAATCTGAGAGCAAACTCTTGAGTGTTTGCTGTCCTCAAGTTTCCGAAAACAAGTTGGAAAAATGTTTCACACTCTATGACAGATTTGAGTTGTCTCTCATGCCACCAGGCCATTATGAATTTGGTCCAGTTTGCGGCGAATGGTCATATAGACACACACATACACACACGCGCATCGCTGTCACACATTGTGGATCACGTCTGGTTCAGCTGCTCCTTGGCTCTGACATTAATACAGAGCAGATTGGTGGAGATCTGCAGCCCTTGTTGTTTGATCTTTCCTCCTCTTGCCACATTTCCTGGCTCTGCCCCCCTGCCACACCGCGTGGCGCAGGCAGGACTGGCATGGCCTCAACGTGCCTGCCAGGTTTGTTCTCTGTCTTCTTCCCTTTCCAACTTATTCCCTTATGCCCGCTCCATGGATTCAGTTCTGCAAATTACAAGAGCTCCCCTACCCCCAGCGACAGCCCGGATTCAAGAGACCTTCAATCTACCAGTTTGTCTTCTTCAGAAAGAAGTGATGCTACCTCGGCCTGCGATTTGTCGCTCGGTTTGCTTTTTTACATGATAATTGTCCGCTGCACTGAATTAGGCTATTGTCCTCATTCTTTTTTGTTTTTTTTTTCCAAGTTTAGCTAAAATATTCTCCTCTGAAAATCTCCATTTGGCACAAATTATTCCACCCAACATTACAAATATTAAGCTGTAAGGCCATGACTGAGCATTAGATAGAGACCAAGCTTCACCTGAGAACAAAAGACATTCCTTAGCCAACAGCAGCAGCAGACTCAACTTGAACAAACACTGTATTCTCTTATCTAGACCCCATCCCCTTCCATTTTCTATTTACTCAGCACTACCATTTGGCCAATAATGTCTTGAGTCTCAATAGAGAAATTGTTTAAAATGTCACAATCAAATGTATGAATTAAAAGCAAATACATCTTAGAGGTAAAGGCAGCATCAGTGCGTCCTGTATAATTTGAGGTATTTGTATAAAGAATAATGTGTGTGAGTGCCACTCAGTAGTGTCCTTTTTCTGCCGTTCCTCCCGGACTTGTGATCAGGATGAGCAGGGAAAAAAAACAAGCTAATTTGGTAATAACATTGCTTCATGATGTCGGCACTCAATTTGCACGGTCTATCTGCCATTTTACAACAATCTGCCTTCCCTTTTATGAATCAGCATCAGATCTCAGCCTTATCTTCCCCCTCTCTTTTTTTTTTGGCGTTAACCACTTCATTTGTGACTAATGGCACACACGCGATCGTTATCGTTCTAATTTATTCCAAGTTTAAGATGAAGGGCTGGATAAGGTGCGAGAGACAATAAGTTGAGGAAGCCAGTGTGATGCCTCATTTAATGAGGCACATCGTCTTTTTTCTTTTTTTTTTTTGCACCGCCGGGGTCAAAAGCAGAATGCACACTGATTGAGAGTGAGGGGAGGAAAACAGAGATGACAATTCAGAAAAGAAAGAGCAGAGAGGGAGGGTGAACTGGGGGAGACAATGACTCTACATGGATATTGTTCATGTCTGAGCTACACATTCAAATGGACAGTAGTGAATCAGAACTATGTTACTACTCAGAGCCAGAACTCCTGAAGTATCTCAGATTGGACTTAATTTCTTTTTATTTGTTTGAGAAACTTCTTCTCAAACAAATAAAAACACCAGCCATTTTTGTGCTTTGTGAAACAGTATTACTTCTTGTTGAGTGGCCTGAGTGACTTTTCAGTGGTTTTCAGTAGATTTGTAGATTTAGTACATGATGTAAATTTCCCACCTCTGGTTTGTTATGTTTATACACATTATTTTTATCAGCATAATAAATAAACATATCTTACAGGTCACAAAATGTTGATATTTAACAGATCTGCAAAACTGTCGCAGATGTTTTCCTTCATTTTACGTTCTTGCGATACAGTAACTGCTCATAGCAACTAAAGCATGATCACATTTTTTATGGTTAGGTTTAGACTGTGTCACAGTACTGGGTTAGATTGTAGTCTTAAACAGGTGAAATATTAAAATAAAGTCAACAGTGAAGCATTAGACCTCTTATTTTGTTTAGTTAACATTTAACAGAAACTTCAGGGTCTTCTTTCACTGATCACTGTTTTGTATACTAAACCTGTTCACACATGGGACTAAGGATGTAAACCCTGGCTTCCAGTGTCTGAGTCTTGTTCTTTGTCCACTCACTAACCTCCTTGTGATCTGCAGATGGCACATTAATGGATTTAAATTCACACATATGTGAAAATAAATGTTCGAATAGTTGTTCTTAACGAAAGCTTTTTGGCCACCAGAGAAACCGCCACAAATTGTATTTGTAGTTGTCTCATTATCTTTGTTTGAATTGATTTCTTATACATCAAGGGCTTCATATTTAAAAGGCTATATTTTAAATGAAGGCAGCCCAAAGATACAGAACTAATGACCATTCATTTGTTTGCCTCTTTTTCCCCTCGCCATCCGCAGAAGAATGAAAAGCTGCTCTCAGGAGTGAACATAGTGTCTCCTAATGTGAAACACGCAGGATCAGTCTGTCTCTCAGGCCTCCTGGGCAACATATGGAGCCCTCCAAGTTAGTGTTCAACTTCCCAACGGCTGTTGTGAAAAGTGCTGCACTAACTGCGGCCCTCAGAGAGCTAATTAGAAACCCTTGTGCATAAACCTTGCTTGGAAGTTGCTGTGGGCTGCACCAGCCCCAACCAAGGCAGGATCTGTGCTGGCTGCCAGATAATAAACAAAATTTGCATATAATGTCAACGTTTGGCATCCTTCAGCAATGGCCTAGCTGCTCTCGTGGCAGCCTTTTGAAACACATCGATCAAAAAAAAAGTTTGGGCAGAACGTCTGATCATTTACAGTCGTTTGTATGTGACAGAGATGTTTGCATTCATTCAAGCATTTTTCTATTGGAATTCTGGATGCCTAAATCCTGACTAATTACTCCCACCCTCCAGTGGTTTAAACTTGTGATTTGTAACAGATAAAAAGCCCCACATAAGGGTTCCCTACAATACATATTTAGCTGCAGAGTAATTAAGCTGTATTAGACTTCATTCACACCTGCCAGAGTGTAATACTGCACTGTTACACAGTGACGCTTTCAATTAATGAAAACGTCTAAACCAGCGTACATCTGGGATCACTATGCAGGGTCTAGCTCGACTGTATTTGTCATGCGCTGTAAGCCAACACAATTACACAGACCTAACATAGTAATTGCTACGTAGCAGCTCTTACAATGGTATAAATAGAATTACCCTGACAGAAAGCACTAGTAAGTCTAGTGGGAAATATGGCTGGGGGGGTGGGGGCTTTGGGGATAGGGGGCCGCAACCTTTTACCAAACTGTAAATCATGCTTCACTTTTAAGAGGTGGGAAAATAAATAATGTCTGAAAGTGCAATGATTTCAGTGATTTAAGGGAGCTTTTGAGAAGCGTATTACTAGAGGTGACAGCTTGTGGGAGATAGGCAGGTTGTGTTAAGAGGAAAGGATAAGAGGCTATGACATTATGTCTGCAGGGTTAAGGTGTCAGAGTCAAAGCGTGAACCACTATTACTGGATCAATACTTCTCAGTTTTGCACTTATCTCTGGCCCAATGGTTAGCAGCAGCTTTTCTGGATATACACAGGGACTAAATGCCACTACTGAGAGGGAGACTGCATACCTACTCCATTTTCTACAACTGAAGAGGAGCATTGTAACAGGAAATGTTAAATATTTCAGTTTTTTCTTTTTTCTTTTTTTTCACTGGAAAGGTTCAATTCTCCACTGATTTAGAATGGCTCCCTGGACTCAATGCAGGCTGGAAAGCTCTCTAATATTATTTCTTTTCATGAAACTCAATAGAACAGCACTGTACAGCTAAAACTAATGCAGTCTCATACAACAATCTCTTCATGAAGGTTGTAATGTTCAGTTCTATTGCATCATACAAAGAGGGGTACTTGTTGTTTAGCCTATCCTCATTGATTTAAATGCGGTGGACAAAATAATACGAATACCTGTCAACATGATGTAATGCAGTTCAACAGCACCACAAACAACATCCTCTGAACCAACGCCTCTTTGACACAGTTTAAACAAAAACTGAACATTACAACCTTCATGAGGGGAGGATTTATTGCAGGCCCGTTGTATTTGACTGCATCAGGTTTAGGTAGGTGTTCCAAATAAACTGACAACCGAGTGCATTTTATTAAACAGTCCTTATAATCTTAGATGGGTGTCAAAAAAAATGAGGATTTGTTTTATTACCATACATTAGGTTTTGTGACTTCCTGCTGCTAAAATGTAAAATGTGCCCTCACGGAAAGTGAAGTTGATCCTCTGAGCTTTAGGTATAAAAACAAAAACTGTTCCCACTCCATGTCTGCTCTTGCACTGGAGAAGGGAAAATAGTTACAGTGAGAAACTAGAAAAAGTGTGTACTTTCAAGTCTTTCATTAAACTGTTGAAGCTTCAGAGTTAATCCTTGCTGTACATAGAACAAAAACTCAGCATTCAACAATTTAAAAAAGCTGAGAGAGAGGGAGAGAAGGGGAGAGAGACAGAGAAAGAGAGAGTGGGAGAGAGAGAGAGAGAGAGAAATGGAGGGGGGGACTGGTCTGATCGCTACATATTCATATTCCTATGCAGGCGTTATCACTTAAAAGGCTTTCTAATTACAACAACAAGACAAAAACTCCTTGGATTCCTTCCAGACCCGCTAAATGATAAAATAAGCTTGCACTCTCTCTCCTTCTTAATCTCTGCAAAGCACCTTGGAGCCTCATCTCCCAAATACAGGCGAATGAATGTGAAAATGCCATTTAGAGATGCAGGTGTGACATTTGATAAGAAACTTCTGGATTAAATATGTTCTGCTAATGAGGAACCCAGCTACCCCATCAGGGCAAACTATTGGTGGGATTGTGTGCACGCTGATAACATTCCACACGCAAACATCCAAATTCATTATTAATAAACAGCCGCAGTCTCTCTATCACACAGAAAGTCTGGATCCTTCAGTGGAGAGACAGGGATGTTGCGTCTCATTAGGAGAGGCTAAGGAAAAGAAGGGGGAGGTACGGGCGGTGTATGTGGCAGGGTAGGGGTATCAACTGTTTTCATATTTAGCTGTTTGGGGCTTTTTTGGGGAGGGGGAGAGAGACAATTTCAAAGGGTATGTTAATGGTGCATTGAATGTTGGAACAAAGGGGTTGAAAGTTCCAGGGGATCTGGCAGTGAATGTAATTCTCTGGCTATAGCTAATACGGAAAAGAGGGGATAGCAGGCTAAGCCATTGGTGCAGTAGACTGGGAAGTCCCTGGCCCCAGCTTGACATTTATAACGATTTGGAGAAGATTAAAGCCGTATTACTGCTGTAGTCCATAATGTGGCTCTGTAATGAGGTGTGAGTGCATTACCGTCCTGTGAAAGTTAGCCGCTGTTTCAGACCTTTAAAGGAAAGACAGAGGGGGAGGCGGCAAGAACACAGATACTTTACTGTATTGTGGTCATCGCCAGTGAAAGACTCTGAGGCTGGGAGCTGGAGTGAGAGAGGACTCCTGAAGCCTGCCAGTGGAAGCTGAGGCTGCCACCGTTGAAGACTCGTCTAAGTCTAAACCAGCTTAGTTCAGCCAGCCAGCAAAGTGTCTCAGACTGACAGGCAGCACTTTGTTATTCGGACCAGTAACTGGAGGTTCGTGTCTGCCGCCTGGAAATATTTTACATTCAAATAGAAATTAGAAATGGAATGTGTTATTTCAGGCACAGAATATGGCAGTGCACTTTTTTTTAAGGTGTATTCAAACTCAAAATAAAACAGGTTCAGGAATTCTGCCAGCCCTCTGTGTTGACAATTATTATTTTGGCCTGGTGGCTTTTATTTATTTATTTTTTTTTTTTTACAGTACATAGTAAAAAGGACAGTGGTGCCAATTCTAAAGCCAGCCACGGAAATGAATATTCTAAAAGGTGTTAAAAAATGCATGCGTTATCTGCAAAAATAAAAACACAGGTAATTCTGTGTTAGCGTGTGCAAATGAAGGTTGCAGGTGTCGTCCGTCCATTTAAACGCTCTTTATGATGTTAATTAGTTGTTAGCGTAATTTTCCAGCCTCCGCCATCAACCGTGAGAAGTTCAGAGACCTGCTGTTAACTGAGAGTCAATGCCATGGCACCATTTCAAGAGCTCCCAAACAGGACGGCCAGTGATAACGAACAGGTGATGGGGCCTGATGCCTATGGCAGCAGGATATTGCGGAGACAATTGAATTCGTAGGGAGAAATGAATCTTCTGGACAGCATATCAAATGTTAAAACAACACACATTGCATGCAATTTGCTTATGCAGGAGAGTGATAAAGTGTGCTTATTTAAAAGATAAACAAAGGAGGGATCTAGTGCAGTAAATTGTGCATGTGTGTTTATTCCCTATGAGTAACGCCAAAGGTTTATAGTCCCAGACACGGGCAGCCGTACTTTATGGCTCCTCTGTTTGTGTGATAGCAGTATTTATGATATTGGAATTTATGCTGTACTGTATTCACGCTGTCTGTGTGTGAGTAGTGGTCTGTATTTAAATGTACTTAAGTAGATTTGGTATTTGTCTTGCATTCGAGCCTTTGAATAATGTCACTTTTAGTGAGAGGTCAGATTCATTATCCCCTCCATACTTCTTTCAGGAATCCGGCCTCCCAAGGTTAAATTCAACATTCCAAGTTTTTCTCGAGGAATGAAAGCCATTTGAATAGAGAGTTTCATCTCCGCAGCCTCTGCTACAGCTAATCTTAACCCCTCGCAATAACATTTCCACTCCGCTTCCTCTGACTCCAGACATATTTGCTCTCCCTTGCTGCTTGTGTCCTGTTAAGATTTAAACAGCAAACATAAAATGCAGAAGATAACCTGTGAAAAAAAAAAAAAAAAGCTTTGGAGAGACTTGACTCCGAACATTATTTTAAAGACCAGATCTGAGAGCTCCGGCGCAGCAGTCGGGAGCGATTATCTGCTGTGATCCCTCTCCGATGCACCAAAGTCATTCATCTGCCGATCCTCCACCCCCCGCACACACACACGCAGCCCTATGCAAAGACAGACCCCTAATCATGTCGACACCGTGTGTCAGTGCCGTGGATGAGCAAGGCCTAGAGATGAGAACGGCTCTGTAAACATGAGCAGGCAGCAGGGAGCTTCCTTCTCCCCCCACGCTGCTCAGAATAAGCAACGGGAAGATTTAGGGATTTTGACGGGGCCCAACTTTGTAGTATCGGCTCAGGGTCTTTTTCGACGTTTTCCGGGGTGCTGCCTATGGGATATTGTTCTTAGCTTATGAAGGGCCGCCCGCCCCTTATAAGCTGTGTGTCTTTTGTCAATAGCATTACAATTTTGGAGCCGAATCTCTTTTTTTTCCCCCTTTCTGTACTCCCTTGGATTTAACTCTTCAGCATCTGCTCTGGCCCACATATTGTCTATACATTCTGTCATTGACCTTTGCTGTTGACCTCTAACATTCAGATAAACCAGCAGAATCTTTATGAGGAACTCCTATTATACTGCTGCAGCCATTTTTCATTTGACCTCTATATTCATAGAAGTCAACTTTTTTTTTTTTTTCCCAGCACTGTCGATTATGAACTATCATGACAGACTAGTAAATCTAGTGAGCATCAACTGTGTGCATTCCATAAACAGGCTAATACAATTGGCTGTATCAAATGGGATGTATATTAACAACAGTCAACTGTGCTCTCTCCTCTGTCAGGATTCTATTATGGAGCATGCTCCCGCCCCTTGTTTTGATACAGCGGTAATTTAAAGACCGATCTTAATTGACTTATTTTTTCCGCATGTCTGTCGGAGCTTGTGCATGTACTGCAATAAGAGCCTTGTTTCTTTATTGGGCCACACACAATGTACTGAGTTCAATTTTACCATTCATAATGAATGCAGCCTCGCCATTCAGATGCAGCCATAAGCACACAGCAGATAAGAATTTAATTAAATGTAGATTAAAACCAAACAGGAAAACACACTGGCTGATAATTTTTTATCACGTCCCCTGGTCATATTTTTTTCCCTCATACTTTCGACTTGTTCTTCCTTGGGCTACATCTTTTCAGCTTGCCAAAAGTGGCACAACACCTCACACATCTCACCGTGGCGCCGTGAGATTGTGTAAAATGCAAAACGAGGGGCGGTCACACAATTAATCAGAATCCTCGTGTCTGGGGAGGTGGAGGCTGGCGGAGGATTGAGGGAAGGGGTGGACGGGGTGTACAGGGGTGCAAGGAAGAAATTAGTTGCCTCATCCCAAATTTGCATCGTATTCCAAAGGACAATCCCAGCACTGTAGGCAAAGGGAAACATATCTCGCTCTCTGCAGGAACAATTAAATATTTTCTACAATGCTGAATAAATGTCACCTTCAGTATCAAATTGTCCATACTTGCTAAACATGATGTTACAGTGAGTGCCTTGAAAGCATGCCCAAGCAAAGAGAAACCAGTATTTTAGATGTGGACCACAGCCTCAGCTAACGTACTGTAACACACATTCAGGAGCTGTTCACCTCAGGCTCTAATAGTGTGCTGAACTCCACTGGGGTTACCAGTGAGGTAGAGACAACTGCAGCCTTGTCAGGGATTTCCCACTGTTGAAACATCACACCCAAGTGCTCAGTTACATATTAAACACATATTTTTCTAAAAAAGATTTGTACATTACTAGAATTTCCCTCTGTCATGTATTTTAATTATTATTAAAACTGACATAAAGGCCTTCTAAAATATCAGAATGCAGCCCTGGTGTTAATGCTTCATTATTTTTTTTTTTTTTAAAGAAATACATTTATTTCCCACCATCTGGTGTACTTATCATGTAGCTTGCGTCCATCTTTTCTAACACTCTCTAACAGCTGTTGGTTTACACAGTTACCTGAGTGACATGAAAGACACATTCTGCTCTTTAAATGGCAGGTTTTTTTTAATCAGAGGTGATGGTCTCACCTTCTGCATGCACACACAGATTCTGAGTGATGTGCTCAGACTGGAAAACTCCAAAACTGCATGATTGTAAATTAATTATAAATTATAATTTGGAAAGATTTTGTTACTATAAAAACAGAAATGCTGCTGTTGCATTAGCAGGAAAGGTTAGAAGCATGGTCTTGGAAACATGGCAGTGGACACAGTGCCATCCCTGCCACCTCCACAGCGGCCGACACCGGCGTGCCACTGCCTGCCTGGCTGTTGCCGTGCCCGCCTGCCCACCGTGCTGGTGCTGCATCTCAGTTCCACTCTATTACCCTCACGCAGGCGATTGGCCTTTTCTGTGGGGAAAAGAGCAATTTCCTGTCGCAGTCTGTTTGATCAAGTGCTAAACCCTTGTGATCAATAGAGAGACAGATGTCGGCTCCAGATGGCCGCGTGGTGATACCTGGGGCAGCGCGGGGGCTTGCCAGGACGACAGAATGGCAATGAGCAAGGGCAGCGGCTGTGCTCCCGATGCACCAGCCACCGAGACACAATGTGACAAACGCAATTAGGCCTTTTAGCAGCAGATTATTTATTTCTCTTGCAAACCGACAGAAAATTTAATTAGCACATACTTTAAGCAATATGTAGAATTACAGGGGTGCAGAGACAGAGGGCATGCTGGGATGTTGCACCGGTGACTGGTGTGTTAATGTGTGTCTCAGAGTGTGTATGTATTCTTTCTGTGTATTTCTGTGCTGTGAATACCAAATTAGC
The DNA here is from genome assembly GCA_037833715.1 of Toxotes lorentzi. Lineage (NCBI taxonomy): Eukaryota > Metazoa > Chordata > Actinopteri > Toxotidae > Toxotes > Toxotes lorentzi. Next base: position 20,859,917 of record JBBMJY010000025.1, read on the forward strand.
ATGCCTGTAAATAAGGCATAGAAACACTTTGCAAATGAGGAAAGAAATGTGTGTTTTAAGGCACAAATCAATAAGTATTCATGGAGGAAAAACAGATAACTTCATAAATTCCATTCCTCCTGACCAGATCAATAATGTTGAATTCCAAAATGGATGACAGGTGCATCTCTCTGGCTCGCTGTCCTTCTGGAGAGGAAAAAAATAACTGCCAGCACCAGAAGGCCAAAATAGACCTTTCCAAAGTGGAGAGACAGAGGAAGAGAGAGGCTCCCATTTTTTAAACGGAAAGCATTTGCATTAGGGCTGGCATCCACCATACACCCCCACATACACACACACACACTCACTCACTCACACACACACACACACACACACACACACACACATATACACACACTCACACACACACATACACCCACACACTTAAACACACACACACAGACTGGCCAGCCAGCCCATGTGGCGTAGGGCTGGAGCCATGTTGGAGGAACCACTGAGGCGCGTGGCAATGCTCTCCTAGGAAAACCAAGCTCGCCGCCGTTGGCCCTCCGCCGTTCACCTGCTCCCGCCGAGGCATGATGGGTAGGGGGACATGGGCCATGGGGCCGCAGCTGGAGGGGAGGGAGGGGTAGGGTCTGCTGCGGTGCTCAACACAGAGGCGTCCTGTCACGAGGGGTCTTCTGGTCCCATTAGCAGGGCTTGGTCAGGACGGGCCCCCAACCAGCCTGCTGCCGCAGCAGGGGCCGCAGTAAACACATGTCGACTGGCCACAACCAGGACACAGGCAGCACTACCCGCAGAGAAGGGGAGCTAATAGAGTGCTCAATGGGACAAACCTGTCCAAATAAAGAATAAAGCGGAGCGGAGCGGAGAGGAGAGGAGCCAGTCACAGCTTTCCTTTAATAGTCTACTCCACTTTACTGTGGACAGGGAGGAGCTGACTGTGTGTGGCAGCTAATGAGGGAGAACAGCTTTGTACTGTAGGAATTTGTGGCTGGTATTGTCTCAGACTGACAGCACAGAACTCATACGTCTTACCTGCAATGTAGAAAGTGCAACATGAGAGACTAAGAGTCATTTACTGTTCATGGGAGTACATTAAATTTGTTTTTGTAAAAATAAAAATGTTGAAAAGAAAAAAAATATATATATAAGTATATTCGGTGAATCTCAAAAAGGTTTGTTGAAAAGTCATAATAAAACAGTTGATATTTGTTGAGCTAATTATTCCTCCTTTAATCTGATCAGTTTCATTTGGAAATAAACAAATTTGAAATTGAAATGTAAATACTCATTGCACTCTAATGGAGAAGATATAGCTGCTAATTCACATTTCTATTTTTTTTTCCTCCCTCAACATTATTACCACACTATTACCAGGCAAACATCCCTCTGCCAGTGTCGTTCTCACTGTATTGGAAAAGCTACATGATCTCCAGAGACTAACCACAGAAACATCTTTTAATTTCAAAGTGAAATATTGAATTTTTACTCAGTAAAACATTTGCTGAATCACATCATGGCTACGTTTTGTTTTGTTTTTTTGTGGTCTTCAAACAATTTATAAATGTGTGGTGAATGACATTGTTCCGTGTGCTGTGCTGCTTTTATGTCTTTGTTGCCTGTGAATGTATACTGTAGTGAGAGCAGCGTGTATGAGGCTCCCCTGGGAGGACTTTTTAATTTGTGGATTCTGACCCGTGTGCCATTCGCTCAAGGCCATCCATGAGCTCTCAGAACTGGCTATATCTGCAAAAACACTTGATGCTAAAATTAGTCTGGACACTGTGGTGCAAAAGGAGAGAAATCTGGGGGGTTTAGGGGTGTCAGACGAGACAAGGCAAGTCAGGGCTCTGTAAACACATATTTACTAAATACTATTTATTTCCCTGCGAAAAAAAAAATTGTTTTGCCTTCAACAATTCTGAAATTTCAAAAATAAAATAGAAAACGTGTTGAAAAGTGGCAAATGCATTCCGGCATGCTTGATTACTCTGATTACAGAGAGGCAGCAACAACAGACAAAAGATTATTAAACACAGAAAAAAAAATCTTACAACATTTTAGTCCCCGTGTATTGAAGCTTACACAACATAATTTCCAGGTAAAGATCGAGTTAAAATGAGAACAGAAGAATGGCTTTTGATCCAAATACATTTCTCATGAGAGTAAGATCTTTAGCACCTACCTGCAAGGATGTACAGACAGACTGGCGTCTACGCTGCTCTGCCATGTCTGAGTCGTCTCTGCATCATCACAGCAGAACGTCCACCGGCTGCAGCTTGAGCATGAGAAGAGTGCCTCCTAGTGGCAGGGAGAGGACATGAGAAGGAGGAGGTAGAGGAGGAAGAGAGTGAAAGAGAGATAGAGAGGGAGAGAGTCAATCTGTGTCACTGCCTTAGTGAAATAATAGTAGAGTCAGCTAATTCTAGTTTAGTGTACCGTCAATAATAGTAAGCTTGTTTGACCCTGTGAATGATGTTCCCGCTCGTGTCTAACTCAGCATTTTCCTTTCTGCTGCTTGCTTGCTCCGGCTTGGGATTGTGACGGCGGCTTTGACAGCCATGAGTCATACTAATGTGTTCAACTCTGATGATCCAGAAACAGTCTAAATATTTACCAGTATTCATGAGGAGGATTTGTTTAGTGTTTGTCGCAGCACCGTCTGCTGTCAGGTGCAGATACAGATATTATTCATCCATGATTTGTGATTAATATTTTCACAAGATCCAGGGAAGTTGACTGGGAAGTTGCTTTTGTGTGTCATGTTGTAATTTACTCCTCCCATGATAAAGCTTTAAATAAATAAATAGAAAGACCCGGTGGTTAACAACATGCAGCTACTTGATATTCGTAGGTGAGAGGAGCTTCTTCCCATTTGACCAGGAGGAGTTGGAGCTGATTTGAAGACAAGAGGAGTAGAGGTCTTTAATTACAACCCTCTCTGTGGCTTCGGGCACCATTGGCCTTCACTTCACAATTAAGACCAGCAGTTAGTGCAGAGCCAATCGACAGAGGCGACAACTTCAAGGGGCCGAGAAAAAAAAGAAGTTTCCACATCAATGTGTACGTTGACAAAGGAAAAATTACGCACTAAGTCTACTATCACATATCTGAATGCTTTGCTCTTTAAAATGTATAGAGGACATACATATACGTGTGTGTAACATGTTTTGGTCTCAAGCTCTCCCATTTCTCAAAGTGCACCGTGATGCTTTATAATACATGACCCCACGATGCATTCAGATATTGCCAATAGGCCAGTGTTAGTTTTCCCAGAAGCCCCATTCAACCCCTCCCATAATACATGGCTATGGTGCAGAGGGACTGTACTCCAGTGCTGTAATGGCCTCTGCAACGGTAATGTGTTTGGACAGATGGGAGAGGCAAGTGCTGATGTGCTTAACTACACATTTTACAGCTAAACTATTAAAGAGTTGTGCTGTTTACACACCAACATTTGAATACCTGTCTTCAGGCCAGTTTAATTATCCGGGCCCTTCTGTTATTTCTGTTGCTTTGTTGTCTCTCAGCTTTTGCACGAGGCATGAGAGATTTGTTTGCGGCTTCATTAAGATATGGTGGTGGTAGCAGTTTGCAGCGAGCAAAAAAAAAAAATTATTCCTGCTCAAGTATCTCATACTCTATTCTCCCAGCCTCCCCCATACATACACAGATACTGTACACACCCATTTTCCTATAAAGTCATTTAAAGTGAGAAAATTAAAAAATGCCCTGTGATGCCTGCCCTTTGAAATCTCTCGGGGCTTTAGGCAAAGGGAAGGGGACACACGCCCTGTGTCCCTGCGATTCATCCTGAGACGTTTGATTAGTTTATAAGTACTTATGGGGGGAAGAGGGTTTGCATTGTAATTTTGTTTCATGAATTCCTTCATATGTTCATCTTCAACTGCATGTTCAAATAAACCATTAATCAAAAGGAAAAGAGGGAAGAGGGCATTTAGCCAGCAGAGCCATAGTCTCAGGGCCTCAATGAGCTGGTGGATATGGTATTGAGAGACTGTAGGAAGCAGTGGTTTTTAATTATCTGGACTACGTACAGGATGCCGTTTTTGATTGTTTTAATGAGGCAGCTGGCCTATTGTCTCCCCTTAATTCCTCCATTGTTTTTAGAATATGTCATAGTTCTTTATTCTTTTATCAGGTGCTCTGCAGGAGGATTTAGACAATAGCCTTCATTCCAACTGCATTGGCCACTGCACAAAGGCAGCTCACTGCAGACAGTTAGCAGGCAAACAAGTGCAAATCACAAGCTCCACTTTTCCCAGCCTTTCCCCCAGTTTCACCACTTATGGTTTTGGTCTTTCACTCTAACTCTTGACCCCCCCACCCCCCCCCCCCCCCACCACTCCCTCGTTCATGCAGATCATGCCGTTGTCATAGGTGGCTCACCTGTGTTTCTGTCATTTAAATCACCCGTCATGGAAAGGATGTCAGAGGGAAACAGCCATGACAAATCTTTCAAGAGAGCTCCTTCATGGCATAGTGTTTGACTGTTGCCCACCTGATGTGCAGTTGGTTTTCTATGCTTCTCCATATGTGCGTGAAAATGACATGCTTCTGCACAGTATACTGCATGCACGTGTCACTACATAGATGTACTGTTGGTCTGCGTATGCACTTGCATTTGTTTGTGTGCAGATGTTGTGGCTGCAGAGTTAATCACACATTTTTTTTACATTTCGGTTTTAAATTCTCAAATGACTTGTGAAATGTGAAAAATTAATCGGTTCAGAAAACAGTTAAAAACAAAATATAAATACATAATATTCCAAATGGGAGCAAAAACAAACAAATCTGAGAGAAACAGCGATGACTTCTAATTCTGATGACAATTTAAGTGCGGTTTATACCATAATCCTGCAGCCAGAGCACATGTATCTTACTACCCTGTCTTGGTTGAGTGACTGTAACAAGCAGAGTGCTGCCTCAGTGTTTTGTGTAGCTCAGTAAAACTGGGACATGCAGTCCTAAAACTCACTTCCAGCATTCTCACACACAACAGATGGATCTGTAGCATTCTTGGCTGAAGGGATGCAATCTGAGTGCATATTCTGCTGTCAAAATGCAGTAAAACATTTCCATCAGACTCCACATAATCTGCTTCATTTAAGATGCGAAGAGCATACACTATCTTTGATTTGGATTGATCCAAAAAAACACTGATTTGTATCTGAGTGTCAGGGCCTAGTTCATAATTCTCTTTGTAAGCTGAGTGCGTCTGAACTAAGAGATCCATACAGAGGAAAGAAACTTTTGTGGCTATGACTGCGATATATTCCGCGCCATTGTCAGTGGCAGTTTGTATCTACCTTGATGGTAACTTGGGCAGACAGTGGAGGGGAGTTTTGTTATTTTAATTAGGAGATAAAAATTCAAAGGGCCTCTCCAGGCAGTGTGTGGTATGACAGAATCAAAACGATGAAGTGGAGCGGCCTGAAGTGTGTGTCTCGTCACAGCAGATTGGCCGACAGATAGGCACTGCTCTTTAAAGTGGCGCTGACGTGCACACTCTCAGGCAGGCGCGCGCACACACTCGCACACACACTCATGGGGAGGAAGCCTGCACACAAGTGGGACTTTGAAAGATAGCATATTTTAATACCATTTCACTCCTTTGACACGTTTGTGCTGGTCTAATTTTCAGTGCTTCACCAGCAGATATGAAGGGCTAGAAAGGTTTTAATCAAAACTGCGATGTGAAATCTGAAATATTCAATTTTGAATTGAAATAATGGGGCAATTCATTCTCGAAACTTAACAATGATTTATACAGAATGAGTGCCGTGGTAGTGTAAAGACAAGGTGGCACTGTTTCCACCTCTTAGCTTCGCACATCTAATAAATCCACAGAAAAGTCAACTGTTTTCATACAGGGCCTCACTTGAGCACCTTCACGGCGTCTACAGGCTGGTTGTAAACCTGGTGATTCATAGGTTTTGTGTAAACATGAGTAATCAGTGTTCCACATGTGTGGGGGCTTTCTAGCTTCGCCCCCCTGCCTTCACACCTCTCCGGAGGACTCTCTTTATTCCACATCAGCCAGAGCTCAAATCACATGTCCCCTCTCAGCCTGACACTCTGTCGGTATGTTTGCACATCTTTGAAAGCTAACAGCATGCTTTAATTAATTGTCCAGCTTTCCTCAGAAACAATGTCCTAATTCTGCCATTTAGCGGGAGTGTATCATAGTTTGTTGTTATCTCCCCAGCCAGATTTCTGTAAATAGTCATATTAAAAACTTTAATCTCTTCAATGGAAAATGAAGTGCAGCTGAAAAGCCTGTCATGTGCTGAGATAAATATTATCTAAGCTAAAACCTTCACTCTCTCCCTCTACCCCCCTTCCTTCCTCCTGCCCCCTCCCCCTTTCTCTGACTTAATGAATATGTTCAGAAGATTTCAGAGGAATGCTTAATCCCAAAACACAACAATCTAATAATATGGAGGACCTGTCTCAGTGTTCTAGCTGACAGCAGCACTGTAGGCTACAGTTTACCCCAGCTGAGATTTGCCTTGCTTCTGGATATGAACGTCAGTAGCCTAAAAAGGCATTTGAGTGACAGTATAAAGAAAGAAATTACCTCTTAAAGGTTCAACCAAATTACAAAAACATATTTTCTCACTTCCTTCAAGTTTAGATTTGGTTTCATTTCAGCAGATTTTTAGACGTGTCTGAGATTTCTGTCGCCAAAACAAGGAGGTCAAAGGAATTTCATTCACCGTCACTGATCGTAGCAATAAAAAAAAGAATTAAAAACAGTGTCTCCGTTAGCAGGTATAAACCACAGACCTCACTGTGAAGAGCTTGCACTGGAGCTACAGAAAAAATAGCCCCTATAAAAACCATGGGGCATGCTCTGTTGATTATCCAGGGTAATGTGGGCACTGATTTAGGAAAGAGGTGCTGCTGTTGAATTTTCAAAATGTCATTTTTCAGTGGTCTGAGAAACACAAACAACATTCCATTCACCTCCACTGTGTCAGGGTGGAGGCAGAAACCTGGAAAAGAAAGTGAGAAAATAATCTCTGTAATTTTAGTGAACTGACCCTTCATTTTCTTTGGGCATTGTATGTTAAAAAAAAAAAAAAAAAAAAAGGTTGTTTTTTTCCCACAATGCAGTATGTAGTATGTAACATTTTTCCCATTTTGGAACAATACATTTTTTCACCTCTACACTTTCTACCCAGCATCCTGTTTTGACTGCATACTGTTACGCAACACGCTACTGAAAAACTTGAGATGTCTTCGAGATGTTGTGCATGCCATTCTAGTTGCACACAAATATAATTTCTTCCATTGCATAATACTCTGACATTTAACACTACAGTTACTCATGTGTACTTGCTGTAAAGCCTTCTCCGCTCTCTCAGCAAGCTTTTAAATGTCTCCTCTATCTCGGTTTTGTCCAGGTGGCCAACTGTGGTGCACCACCACCAAGAACATGATGGAGGGCGAGGAGCTGGTGGCGTTTGCGGTGGACTTTGACTCGCGTCTGCAGGCAGTGAACCACATGTCTCTGAGTGAGGGCATGTACCCAGCCAGGCTGCTGGACAGCATCCAGCTCCTGCCGCAGCAGGCCGCAATGGCCTCCATCCTGCCCACTGCCATCGTCAACAGTGAGTGTCCACGCACTGACACGAGCACACAGACAGGAGCTGGATCGAGACGTGCTTTTTGTTTAGACTCACACAATAACACACACATGCTCTTGTTCTTTCTCCTTTTCTGTCTCTCTCTCTCTCTCTCACACACACACACACCAGTCCACAGCCTGCACTCAGTCACCTGCTTAACAAGGAGCGTCGTCTCCGCCGGGCGTAGATTAACCCAGATGAATCTCTGCACTGGAGATAAGAGCCATCGACCTTCAAGTTTTTGGTTCACATAAACACACTGAGGCTCGAACTAACGTGTTAATTGCAAAATACATGCCTCATGCAAATAGTGTGTTTGTTTACTTAGCGAGGGCTATCTGGGTTCAGCTCAACAGGGAGGCTTCTGTAAGCAGATGGTCCAGTGTTCTTGTTTGCCCTTGAGAAAGGGCACCAACCCAGTGGTAGCAACACAGCGATATGCAGCAGCTGAGGATTTGGTGGAAAAGCCTTTTAACACAGGCTTTGAGAGTCAGGACTGTAGAAGTATAAAAGAGGAGTATGTGTGTATGCACATGTGCAAACTCTTTATCTTTACACTTATGCATAAATATGAAATTACTGTTTGTATCCTGATATCACGTCCTCTTTGTTCCGTCCCGTCTCCCTCCAGAGGACATCTTCCCCTGCAAGGCATGTGGAATCTGGTTTCGGAGCGAGAGGAACCTGCAGGCCCATCTGATGTACTACTGCAGCGGGCGACAGAGGGAGCCCGAGACGGTAGTGGAGGAAAACGACACCGGACCCCACCAGACCCCCAGCATCTGCCCCTTCCCACAGTGCAACAAGAGCTTCTCAGGAGCGAGGGCCCTGGAAATGCACTTGAGCACCTCACACAGTGGTGAGTGACAGTGTCATAGATTAAAATGTTTGTGCAGTAGAGAGTAGATTTTTAACACAGTAGATTTTTATTTTTTTTATTACAGCTCTTTGAGATGGCTACTTTCAATCAGTTTTTTAAAAAAAAGAGGGTCTTACAGAAAAAAAGATGTTTGGAAAAATGACTGTCATTTCTTTTCAGAAATATACATATCCTGCTGTCAGCTATCACAGTTGACAGTTTATCCTTGAGCAAAAAAAGAAATCTAGTGGATGGGAATAAGCTTGGCATAATGCATGAGTGTTTGATGGTTTCCACAGTTAACTCTAAAGGAGAAGTGGGAGGCGAGATTCTGAGCATTTCTCCCTTTTATCTCCTTCACAGGTGTCAAAATGGAAGAGAGCCTCCCTCCTGGCACCAGCTTGAAATGCACAATCTGTAACTACACGGCAGATTCTCTTATTACATTCCAGCATCACATCATGTCTCACCTGTCACAGGCGGCCTTCAGATGCAATCACTGCCATATCAGCTTCCAGAGCCACAGGGAACTCTTACAGCATCAGGACTTACATGGGCACGGCAGCAAACTTCACAGGGAAGGCGACGGCAGTGAGCATTCCCCCAGGGGGCCTGAGGAAAGCCTCCAGCAGCAGCAGCAGCAGCAGCAGCAGCAGCAGCAGCAGCAGCAGCAGGCCCGCGCTGAGCTAGCCAACAGGAAGGATGCTCTGCTGGGAAGTCCCAAAGGGGCCCTCAACAAGGAGACCAGCACAGACGGAGAGGCTGACAAGGCTGAGAAGAAGCCCATGCTGTCGGTTCAGAAGGGAGAGGTGCACCCAGGCAGTAAAGCCAGTTTTTCTTACACTAGGATCAAGTCTGAGCCCTCCAGCCCCCGGCTGGCCTCCTCCCCTGTGCAGCATAACATGCCTACATTTCCCATGGGCCCCTTCTTGTCTCAGTTTGCTTTCTCCCAAGACATTTCAGTAGTCCCGCAGGCTTCTGAGATTCTGGCTAAAATGTCAGAGCTAGTTCACCGGAGGCTGCGCCATGGAGGGAACAGCTACCCCCCTGTCATCTACAGTCCTCTTATGCCCAAAGGGGCCACCTGTTTTGAATGCAATATCACCTTCAGCAACTTGGACAACTATTTGGTCCACAAAAAGCATTACTGTAACAGTCGCTGGCAACACATGGCAAAGTCTCCTGACTTCTCCGCCCTCTCAGATAAGGTCCCCGAGGCAGTGAGCCCCAACAGTGGTCACAGTTCTGTTAGCATGTTGGCCAGCTGCCATCCCACAGAGGCCGACAGCCACCTCATGCAGTCTGCCTGTCTGAACTCCAATGTGTTGGACATGATCAATGCTGGGGCTAAAGGGCCCGATAAGGATCTACCAGGACAGGTGAAGAAGGTCTCCACCCCGACTGGGGCTGAGGAGAGGCTGAATGGCAAGCAGATGGAGGGTAAAAGCCCCAGTACGGGTCTGGTGGAAAGCGACAATGATCCAACCAAGACAACCTGTGATGCCTGCAATATCACCTTCAGTCGTCATGAGACCTACATGGTCCACAAGCAGTACTACTGTGCCACTCGTCACGATCCCCCAATGAAACGTATGTCCACCAACAAGGTGCCCTCCATGCAAAGAACCATGAGGACCCGCAAACGTAGGAAGATGTATGAGATGTGTCTCCCTGACCAGGACCACCAGAGGCCCCCTATGGGTCAGCCGAGTTTCCTTGGAGTTCCTCCTATGAACCCTTGTACATCCCAGGAAGCTGTAGAGAGCCTGGCAGACCGCTTCCACCCCCGCTGTGACATCTTCCCAGGTATGGTACCCAAACACCTGGAGGCCTCTCTGACTGTCACTAAACCAATTCTGGCTCCCAAATGCAATACTGTGGAGCAGCAGGAGCTGGACGCTCCCATTGATCTCAGCAAAAAGTGTTCGCCAGTCCCTGACAAGACATGTAGCTCTCCCAAAAGACTGTTGGACTATCACGAATGTGCAGTGTGCAAGATAAGTTTTAACAAAGTGGAGAACTACCTGGCGCACAAACAGAACTTTTGCCCTGCAACAGCCGCTGCCGCCGCTGCTGCTGCTGCTCAGCAGCAACAACAACAGCAACAACAACAGCCACAACAGCAGCAACAACACAATGAGACTGGCGGCCTGGAGCCAACCATGTTCCCAGATGTGAAGAGTGAAGGCAATAACAACCCTGATGATGTCTACGATAAGAGCCCAGGCATATGTGAGAAGAATGGCAACGGGAAGGTTATGGTGCAGAATGGAGGCATGTTTCCCCCTCACCTGGGGCCTGTGCCGGCACTCAAGCCTTTTACTGAGCCCCAGCTCATCCCATCAAAAGACGAGAACAAAAATATGTTTCTGCCCCACTGCCTTTATCCTGGAGCAATAAAGAAGGTGAAAGGTCCTGAGCAAATATCGCCGTATTTTGGGATAAAGCCAACCGATTATGTGACTGGGGGACCAGTGATGCAGGGAGAGGCCAGCGAACAAGAGCAGAGCATTAATGGGGGAGGAGGAGGAGGTGCAGGTGGTGGAGGAGGAGGAGAGACAGGAACAACCAGAGAGCAGGCTCAGCAGCCTGCTGCTAATGGCTGCCCCCACCCTGGCAAGGAGCCCCTTCCTCTACTGCCCAAAAACCGGGGCATGGTCATCGTCAACGGGGGGCACAAGCCCGAGGAGCGTTCAGGCACAGCTCCCCCACAGCAGGAGAACCAGCCACAGCCAGACGGCCAACCCCCTAATCCCTCACCTACGTGGGCCACTGAGAACCAGGCCGACTCCAATGAGAACATGTCACCTTCCTCCAAGTCCCCAAACGAGGAGGCGGCACCCACAGCCAATAAAGGCGTGAATGGCTCTGGAAGTGGCAAGTACTGCCGCCTCTGTGATATCCAGTTCAACAACCTGTCAAACTTTATTACCCATAAGAAGTTTTACTGTTCATCACATGCTGCAGAGCATGTAAAATAAGTTAGAAGAGTAAGACATGTTCTTCTCTTCCCTCCCTTTCCCCCCCAACTTTTAACCCTTTTTTCTCCTTTGTTTTGGTACACTGTTGTGTCTGGAATAGTGCATCACGCAGTGCTAAATGCTGCTTGTGGACAATCAAGAGAAGCTTCTTCTTTCATTGTTTTAAGACTTAAAAATGCAAAACCATTGGTTAAAAAAGAAAAAGAAAAGAAAAATGAATCAAGAATAATATTGGTGCCACTTTCACATTAATTTATTTTACAATCAGTATTAATAGGAGTAGTGATCTTAATTTAAATTCAAAATGAAATTTATATCAGAGTTGTTTGTAATGTTATTGTATAGTCATTCTTGTGTAGCACACATATTGTTTACACTGTAATGTAGGCTCAATGAAACAATAGACAATACAAAAATGAGATGCATTTTAGACACAAAAATAGCTACTGAGGCACTTGTGTATTCTTATTTGCTGTACCAGTTTCTGTATATGCCCAAAATGTCACTTGCAGATTGCTACTAATGACTTGTTAGCCTTAAAAATCACCACGTGGGTGTGATAACCAGGCACAACCCTGCATCTCACATTTTGGCATATACACATGGCTTTGCATACATATGTGGCTGTTTGTCCCTGTCTCTTTTCTTCAACTCAGATGTGGATGTTTTCATGAGGATGGCAGCATTCTTGTATAGTACTCGTATTTCTGTTTGATGATACACTTTGGTCTCCCTTTTTGCAATTTGCTCTCAATGCAATACTTTGTAAATGGGGGAACATTACTGAAAGCAGTATTATGAAATGGGGGCTGTGCATATAATTATTTGTAACCCCATAGGGAAAAAAAGAAGTTGTACAAGAATTAAGTTTATTGCTGATGAACAAGTTGGGTGGGAGGTCAGTGGGGATACTGATGTAAAATGATCATTCCAATGTCCTGATTATGGGAGAAAATGTTTCTTAAAACGTTGTTGCTATGCATGTATATGGATGGAATACAATTCCAGATCTGTTGGAAATTTTTATTTTGATGTGGTGTCATAATTAAACTTAAATCCTCAGGATAAACCAGTGCTTTCTGGTCTTTCTTTCACTCTGTTGTATATCTATAAAAAAACACAACACTGTTTGTCGCATTTAAAAATAGACACAAACGTTCATAAAGATTTACCTTTGCAAAAATGCAAAATTAGGTTTGCCAGCCAGACTCATCTGTTTCCAGTCCAAAATAGAGCTGATGGTGAAGTAACTCAATTATATGCAAGTAACAAATGACTGAAGCTGATGCAGCAGAGACAGAAGAACTCAATGTACCTTTGCCTGTGGCAATAACATGGCAGAATATTAAGACAGAAATGAATGAGACAAAAAGCATCAGGCTGAGCAGTGACGTGTGTGGCCTTTACATTGATAAGGAGTAATGTATTAATTTTTAGAACTGGTCAATCAGGTGCAGAGACTGAAATAACTTCAAAGATCAAGAGCTGTTGATGTTCTGAATCTAAGACAGCAAATATTTCATCACACTAAATACCCTCTAGTTATCTTCAATTAAAAAGCTTCCACTGAAGCAAAGCTGTACAAAACTGTGTTCTAAAATTGACCCCTTGATGAACCTTACCAGACATGTAGGCAATCTCTACAGATTGCTGCAGGGAAAGGTAAAAAGATAACTTGAATATTTTATTGAATATTTAAAACATATTCAACTATTATTCTGTCCAAGTCTTGGGGTGTAGTTACATTTTGGCCATGGGTCACTCACTCTGCTGTTTGGCTTGTTGCTGGTGGACTAGCCTCCTCAGGTGCTGGCTGATGGCAGATGGCTTCTTGTAGATCATTCGCCGGTCTGCTCCTTTTATGTGAATGTGAGTGGCTGATGGGTAGGACTCCTCCAGAAATTTCTTTTGAAGCTTAGCTACCATCTGGTGCAGGGAAAATGTGATTTACTATGGGTTTTCCCCACACACAACAGTTATTAGAGTACTGTTTAGTCACTGTACAAGACGTGAGTTGTACAGCCAGAGTAAACACTCTCACCTGGTTCAGGTGTTCTGGTATTTGCTCATCAAAGGAGTCTCCGGTGATCACACTCACTGACACCCTGCTGGAGAGGGGCTTAAACTTTGTGATGTCCCTTTAAAAGCAACAAGAAATTGAAATACGCCTTTTGTGTAATGTTTCAGTGTTCGTTCTGACTTCTGCATTCAACATGAAAACAGCAGAACTGTTAAGAAAATAAGTTTTCTATGTGTGCTTCCCATACCTTACTTGAGCTGCACTTTCATTCAGAAAGTAATGTTCATCCACAGCACTGCTTTGGTGAGCAGGGTTACTTAGTAGGTATTTCTATAAGGGACAGAGATAGAGAAAATAAGTCACTAAATCTACAATGAATGAATGAATATGATTTTATACAGGTGTCATACACCTACAAGCACATGGTACTCTGATACACTGATGGTAAGAAGATCTTGTATGTACATGGTTTGTTTAATATTTCTTCTATTTTTCCTTATAATTTCCATAAAGCAGAGACCTGAAGTAACTTATACTAGAAGGCAATTTATTTGAGAAATTCCCGTGAAAGATTTGCTCAGTAAATCAATTGGCAGGCATGTTAATTAACCTATTCCTCAGTCATAGCAGGTCAGCCTTTTACCTTTATCACACACCTCCCACACCAAAACTGGGGAAATGAACTAATGCGATTGCTATTGCAAGACAATTTGAATGTGGTGAAGTCAGCGTCCTGCTCACTCAGTGAAGAAGCTTCAGGCAGAAGTCTAATATCACATCTGAAATCTCAGTCTTGGTTCTCTGATTCTGTAGCTCAGAGCAGGGAAAGTTCACCATGCTACTAGAATAGATGTGAATTCTCAAACTGAGCAGAATTCCCCTTTAACTGTATCTATCAACCACATGTGATGAGACCAAATAGCTTTGGTGCCGTTAACATAGCAGCAAACAATTCTGCTCCAGTTCAATTAAGCAGTGGTTACAGAACATGCCCTTGAGAAATGGACTGCATGCTCTATTGAGTTCGGCGAGCTTGTGAGTGTGTGTGAGTGTGTGTGAGTGCGTGTGAGTGCGTGTGTGTACGTTATAACCTTCACTAGCCTGTCTACAAAACCTTTCTCTGTCCTTGGAGAATTCAAGCACAATGATGTCCTTATCTCCTTGGCAACAACTGCAATACTTGAAAAGCTGAAATAGGTCCCTCATCACTACTGCCATCAAATCGTGGGTGGCTGGCAGGAGAGAACAAGGCATCTTAACGAACTGTTCGCATTCATCCCGAAGCTGGCGTCATTGCATCATACAGACAGCTGCAGAAAAACATTTAATGCTGAACGGATGTTCGAAATGTCACAGAGCGTACACAGAGGGCCACTAAAGTGTAAGTAGGACTGTGTGGTTTAAATGTAATAAACGGTAAAAAAATGTGCTTTCCTGCAATAATCTTTGTGGCCCTAATGGACCCTGCATGAATGCTAGAGGTTCGTTTCAATGCTAAAATATGGTGTCAGTCTATAAAGCACTTTCCCATGTTACCAAAGATATTGGCTGTTGTTCATCACCAGAATCCATTACTCCTCTTCTGCCTAAGAAGTTTTCCATTGCAGGTTAAAAAAAATGACTACAGGCCTTTAAGACAGGCAGAAGTGCCACAACTGTATGTTTCTTCAAACAGGTTCTGAATCTGAGCAGTGCAAAAAAAAAAAAAGCCCTCCCCTGTGGAAAAAGCTCATCTGCTACACACAGCAAAAAGCTTGTAGCTTATACTAAAAGCCTTTTCCTCACAAACTGTATGACCTGTCAAAAGGCTGAGTTTTACAATATACAAGGCACTGAAAGATACAGCGCGTTTGCAGCGTCATGTCAGCTACAGGAATGGGTTCGATTTTCATTTATTTAAAAATGATGTCTAGTGTCAGATCATGTGAAATGCAGTCTCTGACGATATGAAGACAAACGCTCCTGCAATCATCATCCACTTGTATCTCTGCTGAAGAGGAGACATGATTATTCTCACACTAGCACCATCCTGTGGTTGTACAGGAAAAATGTGAGGTGTACATTTAAAATGCCTGGAAAAAATATCACTTTCCTGCCGTATTTTTAATTAGGTTAAAAAGAAACTGTCTGAGCAGAGGAACAAAGCCAGTGTTATAATAGCACCTTTCTACACCAATGACTTATGTTTATCCATAAATCACTTCTTAATTATAACTGACCTGCTGTGTCACTGTCAGCATGACACAACATGAAAAACAAAAAAGATTCCTGCAGATTTTTCTTCTTTTTATTTTTTGAACAATCAATGTTACAACCTTTAAGGCATGCCTCATTATAATCTGTGTGTGTATGGGTGTGTATGCATTAGCCTGACCTGGAGCTGGATGACCTCCTCTGAGACATTCTCGCCTTTGATAGTGGGTTCAATCGCCCCCAGGATAATCAGCATGCGGCTCAGCCCTATAGCCGCTGAAAACTGTCTGGCTTGGAATGACGGCAACAGCTTACCATACCTGAAGAAACACACACACGCATACACCGATAAAACATTAACACCAGACAAAGTTGAACCATCTGAACTACTGGTTTTTAAAGTTGCAGTTAAAGTTGCTTGATATTTTGACCCTAACATGTTGACAAATAGCTTCTTATTTACAAATTCAGCAGGCATGAACTAACAATTAATAAGCAAGCCTTCATTTGGAGTCAAGTTTCTGTGGATGTTGAACTTACTTAAGTGTAAGTTCAACATCCACTCTCCTATTAGCTCTATTTCCTTCCCCATGAACTCCTCAAGGAGAATATTTAGCTCTTCATCGAAATGCCCTATTAACCCACTGGTAGCTTGCTTTGTTTCTCTGTTGCACATCAACTTACAGTCACCTGCTACTGTTGAAAGCAAAGCTGAGAGAGTTTGTGTCAGCCTTTCTTACTTTTTGCTGCTTAACAACATGCTAAAGTTCTGAGTGGCGCCAATTCAACAAGCGTGATTTTATGATTACAATAGTGATTCAAGCAAAGCCATACATGATATTTGCCTTCCTCAAGTCTTTTTCAACCCCAAATCTCAACCTTTCTCTCCTGAAAACATTTGCCTGGGGAATGAGAAATAGTCTTTTTTTTGGCAGATGAAAGAAGAGGAGCTGTGGGATTTTGTAACTCAGGAGGCCCAATCGGTCTCGGCTCACTGGTGCTCTGAATTGGCTGGTCTCAGCCTGTAGAGCCCAATCAATAGTGCCACGTGCCTGCTGCCACCATCGCCGTGCTGCGAAGTCTACCCCTTACATGCAGCCAACACACTGTAGATCAGCCCCCCGTGCACCAGGAGACACTCATCCCTGTTTTAGTCTTACTCCTGATCTGGGCCAGACTGCTACAACTGTGTCCCATCAGTCTCTCTCTGCTATATTGAATCCTATAGTAAATCATCTTTTAACAGTATCAACTTATATGTTACAGCTAACACCTATTAATGTAAGCTTAATAAGGACACAACTAATGTTTATTTTCACTATTGATTAATAGTTCAGATGTCTTCAGATTGCTCTTTTTGTCAAAGTCTAAAAGCCCATAATCCATTTAAAAAACAGGGAAATGCTTGTTTTTTCACCATCTTAGTGATGTGGCTCTGTTGAAGCCAGTGTCAGCCTGTTGATTCGTCCATCACTTTGGTAGAGGCTGAAATATATCAGCTTTTACTAGACTCACTGGGACAAAATGTCATACAGACGTCCATTGTCCCCCCTGTCTTTCCTTCTAGCACCGCCATGAGCTTGACATTTCTGTTTTCTAGTGACATGTCTCAACAGCGAATGGATGGACTGTCATTACATTTTCTGTTCTTACACGGTTAATTTTGTTAACTTTGGCGATTTCATCTAAAATGAAAGCATATTACCATTATCATGTCCACATTTTGCCATGCTAATGTGAGCATTTAACACCAAGCACTGCTGTGCCTAAATAATTAATGAACAATTCTGTTAATTGACTAATTGTTTCATCACTAAAACTGACTAATACTGTACATGAGTTGTAACAGTATTTTCAGTCACAGTCCAAACCAGTAGTATTTGCCACAGTAAACTGCATTTTACAACAGGCAGGCTTCAGCACTGCTTCACTGCCATTATACTGCTCGTATCAAACCTACATCATAAACATGCACTTTTCATGTGTAAAATAACCCATTTCACCCGTTGTTGATATGACATGTTGCTACCAAAAGAACTGTAGCTTGAAATATCAAGCCCTGCTCCGGCAAAGCATGTCAGCACTGATTGGTCAGATAGAGCTGATAGAAGCAGCAGAGAATGGCTGTTCAGCTACTACAAATGGCTGTGTAAGATAACATATCTGCCATATTCATGGTACAGGAAATAGTCCCTACAGGTCAATAATGGATACAGGCAGAGGGGAGAATAGAAACAAGTCGACTGTTCTAATTTTCAGTTTTCAGCAGAAAGAGAAAACTTTTCAAATCAGACCTCCAGAGAGTGACATTTTGACATTTTCATCTTCCTTGCCACAGTTTTCCCCTGAAGTCATTCTGGCACCACAATTTAGAACTGACTCTTCGACCTGGCTCTTAAGGGACTTCTCAGTCTCTGCACATTTTCCGCCTGTCACCCTTTTCTTACCCCTTGATTCCAAAAATAAAGAGGGGGGGGACTCTCTTCCTATCAGCCCCCAAGTTTGAATCTGGTCAAATCATTCCTGGGTCTGGCATTGAACATTATTTCAAGGATTCTCCAGCCACCTGTCCTATTCCCTCCTCTTTTTTCCATTTTTAATTCTGCCCCGGAGTGAGGATTATGCGAAGCAAGGCATGCGTGTCAAAGGGAAATTTAGTGGGTAAAGACAGCCAAGATTGGCGGGATGAATTAAACAGATAACGGGAGGAGACGAAGTGGGGGAACCATGTAGAGCAAAACGCCTCACCGGTGTTGGTCATTTCAGAGGGGCTCTTTTTTTTTCTCCCCACAGGAGCGAGGAGGCAATATCTAAATTAATAAAGTGATGAAATGAGTTTGTGCCGTGGACTTTCTGCTGTTTGACTTTCCCATCTGGATTAGTGCAGGCTGAATGGACGCTCTGTTACTTTTGTTACAACTGCGCAATTCACTGTCGGAATTTGGCCCTGTAGTGATAAGGCTCCCCTCCTCCTCCTCATTACCATCTCATTTCATATGCAGGGCCTCTGTTACCTGAGAGCCTGCTCACACACAAAACACGAACTATTACACGAGCTTCTGCCAACTATTACAATGAGCAGAGAACATTTAAACACGGACTATTACACGAGGCTCAACTAACTATTACGCCAAAGGAACATTTTTTAAAAAAAAAAACTGGTTACCGCTAAGACGTCCACAGACTATTACAAAGAATGAGGGAACATGGACGTGGACAGGCACATGATGAGGCCTCTGACTCTCATGCAGGAAGGACAAATTGAGCAGAGTCATCACAGCTACAAGTCTGACTTTATTAAGACCAGGATGGAACATTACAACCTGAATTTAACATGGAGCACAAGACTATAATTCCGTAAATCTAGTATCTTTCTGTATAATCAAATCTGCAGTTTTTCTACACAGGTTCTAAATGGTTTAAAATGTTATACAACAAAAACATGGTCATAACAAACTATAGCAAAACATGATTTTAATTTGCCATGTTTATTCTATGAAACTGGAGCTCCAAGTTTGACATAACAGTAAAACATATATTATTGTTTTTCCAGGACAGCCCTGCAAGTCAGGACTAATTGCCCAGTGGGACTATGCTGACTATGGGTTAAAGATGTGGTTGTGTTTGCTATGTGTCAACACATCCTGTCAAAATAACACGGGGAGGTTTCTGTTGTTGAGGATTTTATGGGTATTCACTGTGTTGGTCTGGTGACAGTATGATTTCGTCTTGTCACCTGAATTTTTGCTATTTTTACATCAAGGAATATGGAAATAAGTCTTGAACTTTACTGTGTTTTCCTTGACGTATGTATTTGTGTGTGATTTCACGACCACCTTCTCCAAATGCCAACTAAACTAAAAACTACTTCTCAGTATGAACCACTGTCATTCACAGCTGAAGCTATTTACATGCTTTGGGAGAAGAACAGGAACCTGGTGGTTCCCATAACTTGAACCTCAAATAACACACAGAGTCTAGGTTCTGACTTGCTACTGTTTTACAAACCAGAACGATTTGGAAATACATGATATAAAGATGACGCCAAGACAAACGTAGTCTTTTTTTTGTTGTTGTTGTTGTGATGACAGAAAAGTCCCACCCACAGCTACAGTACTTTTATACCTACAAACATGTGAAAAGACAGAAAATAACACTGCTACAAATTTAACATTGTTAACTTTTAAATCAGACCTCTTTGATCTGATTTGAACATTTTCATCATCTGGTCCACAGCTTTTAT
This sequence comes from Toxotes lorentzi, assembly GCA_037833715.1. Lineage (NCBI taxonomy): Eukaryota > Metazoa > Chordata > Actinopteri > Toxotidae > Toxotes > Toxotes lorentzi. Next base: position 20,879,871 of record JBBMJY010000025.1, read on the forward strand.
ACAGCTTTCTATGTTTTATCTATGACAGTATAAACACACTGTTACAGCACAGATAAAACTAACTCTGACCTTCATGAAACAAATACAGTTAAATACAGTTAAGTGTAAGTGTTAAGTGCTGCAAATTGTGTCTGCAAACTGTCAGCTGCTTATTACATTTCAGGACTATATCTGCTTTACTACTAACCTAATAAAGCAGATACAGTCTGCCATTCTGTTTCACTTTATTCATTGTATGAAGCAACGAGCAAATCTGACATGTGGATGGTAACTGGCCTTGAACCAGGCCTCATACTGTTAATGAAGATCACTTATACTGTCTGTATAGTTGTAACTTTGGATCCCAGTGAACACAAGTTCCCAGTGAGCACAATTTTTTAAGTATTTAAAAAATTATTTTAAACAGGAAACGAAGAGAACCTCAAAACTGTTCCAATTTAGGACAACTGCAAATTCAAAGGCACAATACCCAGTATGAACACAAGGTGTCATTCTTGTACCACAGCCCACGTCAGGCTGAGACCAGCATCCCCTGCGAGCTCAAAGCCGTCCTCTCTGCATCAATACTATAGATTACACTGGGGTAAATACACAGGGGCTGTGGCAGCACTTCTTCATTAGTGGAGCATAGCAGCAATACTTACGCTTACAGTGGTTCTAATTACAATTAATTGGCACTCCTGATTCGTTTGGGAGTCTCTAGATGGACTGGGTGGGAGGGGGGCAAGCAGCTCAGTCAGGAGAGGACTGAGGGATGAGGCTGACACACTGTGGGGCTATTACAAAACCACAGCATGAAGCATAATGAATCACACACTGTATGTATGTGAATTTTGTGTTTCATAACCAAAGTCATGTTTTTTCACTGAATCTGGATTTTTATCGCACAAAATATATAATAACATACAATTTTTTTTTCTATTTTAAATATATTCTCTATTTAAATTTGCTTCACATTTTACAGCTACATTATTTAATGTGTTTACTTTTTTATACAATTTGTGCCAATTGATGCCAAAGTTGACAGGGATGAACTTGAAAGATTTACAAGGTTTTCTTTCTCATTTTTAATCATGAAATCCATCCATCAATATTCGCTGCATCATGCTTTTGTCAGGCTGCATCTTCTCCTGCTGCTTCATTTTATTTCCTACTGTCCTAACTTTTTCCTCTGTTTCCCTCTCTTTTCTTTCACCATTCTTCTATCTCCCTCCCTCCATCGGCCCATGACCGGGTGATTGCTGCCAATCTCAGCCGAGGATTCCTGGAGGGGTTTAGAGCAGGGCTGTGCTCCAGTGGGTTATTGAATGCAGCTCGCAGTGAAAGCAAATGGGCTCTGAGGGAGAGACTGGATATGTCATCACTGGCTGCTACTGTTCACCAATGAAGGCGGAGGAGACGGAGGGAGAGCGAGCAAATGCTCAGAGATTTCATAATGCCACTTAAAGTATTAAATGAATTACTGTAAAATCTGAGTATAATTGAAATGTTTAAATATCTTAGAAATGGAAGATACAGTACAGACACTTAGAGGAGAAGAGAGGAGAGCTTTGTTGTGTCTGTAAATCTTTCCGCTAACAAAGTGCTGTGGGGAAGGATAGAAACACTCTCCTTGTCCCTGATATTAAACCCTGTCTGGCTTATAAATCAAACCGAATGCAGAAGTTGTGTGTCTGAGGGGTCGTCAGTCAATGTGGCAGTCATACGCTGCCTGTCATACAGAGCAGGCTCCAGGTGAGCATATCTGCTACACACTGCAGCAAGCTGTGTGGGTAACTTGAGTGTGTGTGCGATGCATACACACAGTATGCACCTGTATAAATGTTTATGTGATCGGGACCGTGTGTGTGCTTGTGTGCAGACCTTGCTGAGCATATTAATGACACGTAGGATGATGAATGGGGCAGAAAGTGTTGTTTTCATTTTAGGACTCATAACTCAATCAGGCCTCCATCCAGGCCTGCAGCCGCAGATGTTAGGCCCCCACCGAGAGACTCATTAACTCATACACTCCCTCGGCAGACAGTTGAATGCACCCGGCATTCACAAAAAAAACTAAAGAGAGAGTGGACATCCTGGATAATGTGGATTTACACAGCATATGCACACGTATGAGCTAAAACTATCTCTCTTGAAATTCCTCAGCTGCATACCTGACTAACTACAGACTTTGTGTCCCAGCATCAAACTCTAAGCATTCAAATATCACCAAAGTAAAAATAAAAACTGCTGATGACTAACACTTAGAAGACGTGAGATGCAGAGGGAAGGGATGAGGAGACTTTCAAGTGGTGCTCCTAAGAGGACTGAGTTGCACTAAACACAGTAATGGCACATTAAAACGAAGAGTTTGCCAATCAATCAGCATTCATTAAATTGTAAGGACCATCCCATTAGACGAGAGCATTCCCCACTGTTTCTGCTCTCTGAGCAAATATATTCCCCACGGGGTAAATTAGTTTAATACTCCACACACACCCTCGGCTGCAGAAAGACAGGAGACACAGACACCCACATAGGGGTGCAAATGTACAGCTAAATTCCTTTTTTGTTTGTTTTTTTAAGTGCAAGATTAAAGAATTATCAATTTAATCCATTTAGTGATATTTATTAGAACCTTTGATGGCATTTGTCTAATTCTAGGTTAAAATTTATAACCAGTGGTTATCTAGAGAATCCAGAAACTCTGATTATTATTATAATGAGTACACATTGTTTTTCATTAGTTTGGGTTTGGTCCTAAATCCTGTTTTTCAATACAGGAGGGGATACTCACACACTGCTGAGCCATGAGCAACTGCAGCCATTCAAGCAGCGTTGGCACAATGCAAATGGTTTTCCACAGGGCAGCACACAAGGTAAAAGAAGTTGTTTACCTTCATTTATAACGGATTTGCTGACCAAACAGCACAGAATAGAACCAGGAGCAACAAACAACTGCATTTCTTACAGCTGCTTCACAATTTAAGCCTCTAGGTGGTTCCACCAAAACGTGAAAAAATAACTTATTTGTGGGCATTTTTATGTGAGTGACAGTAAAGAAAATTCAGGAAAGTGAGAGGGGGATAGACATGCAGTTCATGGTTGATGCCTTGAACCCCAGGCCACTGGGATGCCCATGCCCTGGGAAACTTATAATGTGAAGCAGCAGCAGGAAATGTTCACTTCACCTCCACTTCACAACACACATCTCCATTATGCCTGAAAGTCATCAGTAAGCAGCAGTAAGGCTGATATCTCAAAGCGTGAAAAGACATGTAAGAATAAAACTAAACTGAACACCTCACAGATTCAGTAAGAAACTAAAAAAGTTTTGAGGACTGAACAGAGACAAACTTTGAAAAACAGTGCTTCCTCTGAAGTCGCCAGCACAGACACACACATGTTGGGCCATTGCCCTGAAGTGAAGAGATGTAGAGCTCCCTCTACTTGTGCTGTTGAAACAAACAGTGACAGCGGCGAGTGACTCACACCACTGCCTCTCATCCTCAATGCAATTTGTCCAGACGTACGCTGGGCCTTCTCTGATGCTAGACCCACTGCTTGGTTTTTCATCAGGAAGCATTATCTATGCCTGCAAGGAAATGAGACACATGCTGCCACATCTGCAGAGGAAAATCCCAAATAAGAAAGCCGACCCCTCACAGCAAGTGCACACAAGTGAATGCCTACGCACACAGACACGTACATACACAAGCACACGGAAATACCATTCTCGGGAGATGATGGCAAATCATTTTGTAGGATGTAACAGAACTAATTTTGGGAGCGAGCCTCTCTTAATGAGCAGGTCTTTGATGTGTAAATCCTCCAGTCCCAGTGCAAGGCTGATACAGTCTCCCCACAATCCTGCTCAGGTGCAGGACTGCTCCCTTCTGCATTGTTTATCTTGTGTACCAAAAACTGTAAAACCTCCAACAGCTAATAAACCCCTATCCATGAGAGACAAATACACACCTACATGCAACCTTTCTGAACAATTTTTTTTTTAAAGTATAATATAAAAATATATATGTACAAAATGAAGAAAAGCATGCTGAAGAACATGATGGCACAGGGATGCTAGGATGCATGGTGTTGTGCTGCATCTTCATACTGTATATCCCATTCCTGTTTCTATTTTTACTCCTCCGTGGAAATCAGACACCAATGATAAAATTGTTTTTTACGGAGTAAATGTAAGTCTTTGGTTCATTTCATTTCTCCATTGCTTCTCCACAGAGTAATTGGATTGTGGCTGCACTGTCATGTACTCAGTGAAATGAATGCCTATTAATCAGAGGATAATTGGACACATACCCCTGATAAATGGTGCTGCTCCACTTTGAGTCACGTACAAATTAGGCCATTTTTTAGGGATTCATTTCTTATCTGGCTTGACTCATGCTTATGTAAGCTGCGAGCTACTATTGGTGGACTGAACTACAGATGCACTAAGTCGTGGAGTCGTGTCTAAAAATGAGATTACTTGCTTTTACCATACAGTTGCCTGTCATATCAGAGCACACTAGTTCCTTGGTGGTGATTCTAAATCATCACAAAATATTTTTTGAGCTAGCAGTATTACTTCACTGGCATTGATCGAACTCGTCCTACTACGACCATGGCTTACTACTTAAAAAATTAGGAAGATATAGAATTGCAGAGGTTGTACACTCCTGGATTTGTAGTTACATGGAAAGTCAATATTGTATCAATATGCTCAGATAAACAATTCAAAAGCACTGAGGGTTAACACTCAAAAATCTATAATGACTATGTGAGATATATATTGAAAATGTATTTTAAAAAATCAAAAACGGACATCTCTCATTGCAAAAGTAATCAGGCCCTTCATTAAGTACCTTGTACATGCTCTTTTGGCGGCAATTACAGCTTCAAGTCTTCTTGTGTAAGTCTCTACAAGGTTTGCACACCTGGATTTGGGCAGTTTATCCCATTCTTCCTGGCAGATCCTCTTAACCTCCATCAGGTTGGATGGGAAGTGTTTGAACTGCCATCTTCAGGTCTCTCCACAGATGTTCTATGGGATTTGTGTCTGGGCTTTGGCTGCGCCACTCAAGGACGGTCAGAGACTTGTCTCGAAGCCAACGCAACATTGTCTTGGCTGTATGCCTCATGTCATTGTCGTGCTGAAAGGTGAACCGCTGCCCCGGTCTCGGGTCACTTGGACTCTGGGGCAGGTTTTCTTCAAGGATCTCTTTGTATTCGGCCACATTCATACTTCATTCAGTTCTGACCAGTCTCCCTATCCCTGCTGCTGAGAAGCATCCCCACTGAATGATGCTGCCAGCACCATGCTACATAATGGGGATGGTATTAGGCAGGTGATGAGCAGTACCTGGTGAGTTCAATTTTTGTCTCATCAGGTACTGCAGGCAAACTCCAAGGGAGCTGTAATATGCATGATTGATGGAGTGCAGCTGAGAAGTGCTGTCCTTCCAGCAGGTTCACCCATCTCTGCAGAGGACTTCTGAAGCTCTGTCAAGGAAGGTGACTGTTGGGTTCTTGGTCACCTCCCTTACCGAGGCCCTTACTGCCTGGTTACTCAGCTTGGTTGGACCATGGTTCCAAACTTCTTCCATTTCACAATTATTGAGGCCACTGTTCTCCTGGGAACAATCAAAGCCTTAGAAATGGGTTTAGAAATCATTTCTTGTCCTGACCAGTGCCACAGAGAATGCCTGAATACTTTTGTAAAAATGAGAGACTTCGGTTTTTCTTTTTCTAGTAAATTCTCAAATGTTCACTTTATCATTATGAGTTGTTGAGTGTAGACTGATGGGGAAAAATGGCAATTTTACAAATACTATTTATGCTGGAAACCACATCTAAATTATGTCAAAGCAAGTCTATCAAAATACAGCTTCATTATACACTTTGTATTGTTCATCCATACTACCATACATTACTTACTGTATAAGTAAGTGCTCAAACAAATCCAATTTTAATACTTCAAATGAGAGCTACAACGTTGGCATGCTCGTTATATGTTTTCTTGAGTAATAGTACTTTTTTGCCATCTGACTGTTTTTTCATTCATTCATTCTTTTGTCCAAAATTGTTTGCATAATTATTACAGCAAAACTATGTTTAAAAATCCAAATGACAGATATTTCTGTTTAGCAAGAGAAATATCTATTGTGTTTCAAGCAGCTTTGTAACAGACAGAAAACATATTACAGATGCACTCAGATCTCTTCATTATGTAGCCCTCACTGCTGGGCTCTTAGCTACAACTAAAAGTTTAACCTTTGTTAAATCATATCTGAATTATCTTCTCTTATGCAGTGAAATACCTTTAAATGGTCACACATGACATGATTTACTTGTAAACAATCTGAAGTAGTATAACTGACACTTCTACCAACATTACTGATCCACACTGGGTTATCATTAATAACCCATCCCCCCGTGTATGATAATTAATGCATAATGAGATATATGCTGTGACAATGACTACCACTTGACATATATCTGCCTGGAGAATTAAAGCACTGTCATATCACTTTCCGTCAGTCAGCCTCGACAACCACCACCACCCTTGCTCCCCCCTCATCTGTTTCGTGCTAAAAGAGTGCGATCAGCTAATGAGTTTCTTCGGCCTTCAATTAATCATGTTAATGAGCCCCGCCCAGCAAAGATAATCAGCTGTTCTCACCATAAAAGCCAATAAGGGAAAAGTTTGGAGCTTGACTGGTGAAACATGCCTCCCTTCTCCTCATACTAATCTCCTTTTTTTCTTGGTACATTTCATTTTTTTTCCTTCTCCTCTTCCCTGCCTTTCCCTTTTTATCTGCTCCTCTGTGCCCTTCAGAGCTCCTTATCGTCCTTGTCACTCCTCTCCACGCTCCTCTTTTCTCAATCTTCTTTTCACATCCCTCTCTAATTTTTGCTTCTTCAACATCTTTCCATCCTCTCTTCTTTCCTTTCACACTCTGTTCCTTCCTCCCTTCCCTTTCCCCCCTACCTCTGTCCTTCCTACGACCCTGAATCCCCAAGCTCCAACTCACCAGTACTCCTTCCACTGGTGCTCCTCGAAAATGTCCTCTGGGATGGGATCAATCAGAACCAGATCTGACACTTGCCTGGGGACAATGAGAGGACACACACAAATACACTCAGATGAGGTAAGACTCATTGACTACCTTTGTCCACTTTACCCTCCTGGCCCGGGCCTTAATGAGTGTGAGATGGATGGCGTCATCCTGTCTGTCTTCCTGTAGATTTTTCTATCCTGTGTCCCCACAGACAGATAATCACACATACATCAGATCTGGGGGCAATATTTCCATTTGGAAAGGTGTCACCTACTCACCACTACTTAATTTTCTCCCTTAACGGCAGCAACATCGTGCCTGATTAAGTACTAAATCTTTCATTCCAGGTACAGGCTACTCTACTGTTAATCACTACGTTGTCCCTGAGACGGCTGAGTTATGAGTGATCATGAGAATGGACACTGGAATATACTTTGTTAACTGTGAGTTTGAGAGGCATTTCATTCCATATGCTTTAAAGCCATTTTAAAATTAGTCATCTTTAAATCTTATCAAAGATTTGGTAGGCCTTTAAAGGAGTCTGTTGATATTCTATATCATTCTATTTATTTTACTGTCAACAAACCCAATGAAAAGACCAAAACCAACAATAAATCTAGCTAACAAGATGATGTGTGTGTATAGACCTCCAGTTATTAAAAACACACAAATGAGTCACACTGTTTGACATGTTCCTTTATTAACACACATATTGTGGTTTATTCAGTCTCTGTCAAGTCCACTGACTGACAGCCACGGACGGTGTAGGGAAGTCAGAAAGTATCGAGAGACGGACTAAACTATTGTTGGTTTTGGTCCTCTCCCTGGTCAAGACTAAGAAAAAGATAGACCAGCATTATCCTTCACCTTCACTACGTTTTGGTTGAGCTTTTAGTCAGTCTTCTTGTTTAAAGCTGAAACTCAACACACATTACAGAACTGGACACATAGAATTTTTAGTTCTATGCTTCAGTCTGTGTGCAATTTGTAGTTGCTATTGTTTGTCAGCTACAGGTATCTTCCTATCATCAGCTTCTCCTTACGTACCTAAATGCCAGCCTTTTGTCTTGTGGTCTTGCTTCTGATATGCATCACAGTTGGCCAAACAGTAAAATCTTATATATATGCTGTTTTATAGTCAGAATATGGATTAAATTTGCTTTCAAAATACTTAATTTACTGTGTAAATTTGAGTTCCCCTTTAATTATTTCCATTGTAAAATACTTACACATCGTGAATGTGGCTGTAGAACCTGCCATTGAGCGCACCAAGCTCGGAGCCCACCAGTATGAAGGGCTTGGCTATCCCAGCAGCCTGCAGGAGTCGGTGCAGATCATCAACCATCCTGGAAGACAGCAACACTCAACAACACTCATCTGTCTGTGCACAAAAACCAGGGCACGCTGCAAACTGGGCCAGGAGGTCTATTTATTCAGCTAGGTGGGACTAGGTCCCCCAACATGAAATCATTAATCATTAATCTCATTAATCTCTGATCTGCTCGGGTTTATTAAGAAGCCACTGGAGAGTCATTATTAAGATGCAAAAATAACCTAAAAAAGGAAAAGAAAAGAAGTGTTGCAAATTACTATAAAGAATGTTAACTGAATAAAACTTAAAGTGAGCAATAGTTTTATCTCTCTAAATCACTTTGCACAAATGGCACCAAAATAAACAGTAATGCTGAAACTTCAATGACAGAATAAAGGAGGGACCTGCAGGTTCCTCTCCACTGAAAAAAAAAAACACAAGACAAACAATCACCAGCAAACTCTCTATATATCATCAGAGGGAGCATCATCATTACATGAGATGCAGCAGCTCCTGTCTGAGAGCCATCTGTCGTCCTGGGTTTGTTGCGCTAATAAATCAAAACTGAGGTGTCACACTGAATGAAGAGATTTCACCAGATATAAGGCTAGGTCGTCATCACACTTCTTGAGATACTGAATTCTGGGAAATTGATTGCTTGCGTCACAAACGGGTGGCCGCCCGCTTTCAGGGCCAGATGCCAAGGTAAACTAGACTGCTGACCTTCAGCGGACCACACCAGCTCATTCCCTAGGCAGATTTAAGGCTCGACAAACGCGTTACCATGTCAGACACAGGGAGATTACAGCCCAATCCCACAGCAGCGTGACACAGGGCAGGGCAGTGGTATGTTCTGCAGATGAAGGCAATACACAAGGTGTCCATGCACACACAGCCTCTACTGACTGGAACGTTCATGAAAAGTCCCAAACAGCTGCTTTATCAAGGAAACACTGATTCGCTGAGGGTATTTACTCTGCTATGGCAGTACTGACTGTACTGTAGTGCAGCAGTTTTTTTTTTTGTTTGTTTTGTTTTTTTACACGCTGTGTAACTGTCACCTTTAAATGTGAAATGATCAAATTTATCAACAATAAAGGTGTCTGCAAAAGTCTCATAATCAATTCATAATTAAATTATAAGGACATTATGCGAATCATTCTCTGGCCCCAGCTTCTCAAATGTGAAGATGTGTTGTTCTCTCTCCATGTTATATTTTACTGTAAATTGAATGTGAGGGATCTTTGGGTTTTAGACTGTTGATCAGACAAAACAGGCCCCATCCTCTTTAGAAAATTGTAGTAGGCATTTTCATATTTTCTGACATTTCACAGACCAAAAGAATAATTGATTAATTGACCAAATATTACATCAATAAGTCTGTAATGAAAATAATCCTTAGTTGCAGCCCTAGTTATTCATCAAACACAAATTCCACTCACTCACTAGCTTCTCAAATGTGAGGATGTGCTGTGATCTTTGTAAACTTAATATCTTTGGATTACTGTGACTGTTGGTCAGAGGAAACATCTGTTCAGACTCTGGGAAACTGTGATGGGCATTTCTAACTATTTTCTGACATTTTAAAACTTGATAACTAAAGCTATCTGTAGAGTTGTTAAGCATTAGTAGCGCCACAGAGCAATGTTTTTACAAGCACGTGCCCATTTCGTTTGTTTGACACACATGTGCAAGCACACAGGTGACAAAATCCTTGACCTTCATCAGCAGCCTCTGTTAATGATGAGAAGGAATTTGACTTGCTGTTTCTCCTCCCACAAACAACCCTGACAGTCTCAAACCTTTTCTCCTGCTATAGCCTTAAGCTGGAGGGTCCTAAGACTGACACAAGCAATACAGCAGGTCGCCACAAAAACTGAAGGTGCTATTGAAGAATGCTCCACAGGAGATTCTGGCTGCCCACAATCAGCACTCATCACATCCAGATTCACCTGCACCACACTGTCCAGCACTGTACATTTGACCTACACCTCATTTAAAATTACATACATAAACAAGACAGACAGAAGTGCAGATGCAAACCAGGCCACTCATTCAGAAACCAGTTCATGAAAATTAAAGAACAAATTTCAAACTGACACAGACATTATGTTTACAATACAGACTCTGCATATGGTGAATAATGAAAGTGTTATCCTGCAGTTTATTTGTTACAAGGACTCAGAATGACAGTCACATAAACTAGTATTCTCACCGTCCAGTTGTTGACATCCCCCAAACTTTCTCAGTTCCCGTGGTTTCATTCTGCATTAGTCGTTTGCTGAAGCCCAGTCCCATTCTGTCATATGTGCAAACCTGAGCAGTGTGACAAACAGGGACAACACAGATTTAGAAGGCTTTTTAAATAACACCATGTCCCACATTCACACAAGATGCCCTTAGTAAGGACCCATTCCCTCCCTGTCCTTTACAAGAACATAAAAATGCATGACAGTTGCGTAACATTGTAAAATACGATACATATGCAGGTGGAAACAGAGCATTGTAAGTTTGTTTTTGTAACTGCTGTTGTGATGCAGTCGTTCAGAAGGATCTAGGCCCTTCCCCAACGAGCCTGTGACCTCATTTGGGTCACATTTCAGACAAACAACATGGGGCAGGCTGTCAGCCCTGACTTTCTGCTGTACTGACTCCTTGTTGAGCAGAGCTGATGTGGCAAAGCCACTGCAAGGACTGTCCTTACATGGCCCTGACAACAACTAAAAGGGCCACATAAGTAGTATCTGATTCTAGAGAATGTTCCACACACTGGATTTTCTTGGTCAAAGGCAAACCAATATCAGTATGTTTACTAGTGTATATCCTGAAGTAATAATATTTTTTGTAAATAGGTTAAAAATACAACACAATTCAACAAAATCCACAGTAATTGTGTCATTTCCCCACCTTTGTTACTGTGGCCACACTTTCTTGGACATGAAACCAAATGTCTGAGGACTTTCCAGTTGGTGCATCCAGTATGACTAAGCAAGAAAAAAAAAAAGAAATAATAATACATCGAATTTGTATAACGTTTTTCTGGGTGCTCAAAGACGCTGAACAGAGGAAGCAACAGTAAACAACAAACAAAACAGTAAACAACAATGATAACAGTAGTAATTACAATAACAAAAGTGACAAGTGGTGGAGAGATGAAGTGGTTCAAGGGAATGCCAAAAAAAAAAAAAAAAACAAGTAAGCTCAGTTAAAAGACAGAAGCAAGCTAATGAAAATTATTCATGGCAGATTCAAACACAAAGTTTTATTACCAACTGGCTTTCCTCGTCCTTTACACAAAAGATGCATCTTTTGACCCAAACTAACATCAACAATCTGGCCATCTGAACATAAGAGGGACAAGAACAGACACAAAGATGAGGCTTCACATTAGATTTATCATTGGGTTTAAGAAATTCATAAACTGCTGACAAACAAAGCTGTTTTCAACACACTGAATACATTTATGATAACCAAGTTATTCTAAAATTAAACTGAAAGGAACAATGACTGTTGGACTTGGATAAGCAAACCTTTGGGCAAGAGCATCTGTCCTTCTCTCTGCAGCGATGCATAGTTAAGAAATGGAGGGATGATGATGATCAAAAGTAAACACTTTCCAATGTTTATGAGCACAGAACCATAAGACACTCTGCCTTTAGCTTCAGCCTGGGTGTGAAGTCTTTGATCAAGATCCTATTTTGTGCAGAGAAGAAAATGTGAAGTTAACTCACACATTAACCTCATTTCAGCAGAGTTGAACAAACTCTCTCACACACACACTGCACACACTATATACACACACATATTTTATCAACATTTCACATACATTGTGCAAAAGGTTTAGGCATTTTAGATGTTTAGATTCTTATCCATTACACAAAATCATCAGGGAAGCACCTGATCAGTCCCACATTCATTTCGCAAAACTGGAAAATGGCAACAGCCCCAAATATACAGAGATGTACTTTGAAGAACTGGTAACGTTTTAAAGGCAGGGGAGAGTAACAACAAAAACTGTTTTTCCATGTTTACTGCACTTTGTTTTTCAATGATAAATAAAAACTATGGAACATACTATATATATTTTTTTAATAATTCTTACTTTTAGTGCCTAAAACTTTTACGCCCATACACATTTAACCAGCTGTACATTTGTGTTATCATCTTAGCAATTTCAGTGGTGATTCCAGTCCAGGCAATAATACTCGATTTTTATCAAAATCACAAAAAGTTCAATGAGGACATCAGGGTGAACTGCTGGGTATTTCTGTAGAGGATTTGACCCTCTCACAGATAAGCAAACTTATTACAGTTATTGTTTTTTTGTCCTGGATGTATGCCGAATTAAAGAACTGATGCAAATGATTTATTATAATGGTGAAATATGATAAAACAGAAAGTGAATACCCTGTAAATACGCAAAAAATAAATAAAAACGCTGGGTTTTTTTCAGGGAATTTGGCCCCTCTTCGTTCCTTCAAAATTGAGGAACGATGTCGGATACTGTTTGATACTCCACATAACGTCAATATTAACCAGTATAAAAGCAGGAAAGCATCAGTAGCAGACATACACCGTTTTGAATAAAGACAATTTAACATTTTGGAGCTTTTGGAGTCAGTTAGCTAATGCTAGCTAGCAGAGCAGACACGTGTAGCTACAAGCAGCTGGCTAGCGTTAACTCTGAATTACCTTTTTATCAGCATGTACAGGTTCATTGTTTGATGACTGAGCTTCCGTTCTCCGACGCATTTTAAAATAAAGCAATTAATACGCGTTGTAACACTACATGCACAAACTGTGCAGAATGAATTGAATTTCGCCAACTTCCTGGTGGAGGTACAACAGCCGTCAGGAGACAAACTTTACCTTACGCGTTGCACTAGACCGTAGCTCTTCCTACCACAGGTGTGTGTGTGTGTGTGTGTGTGTGTGTGTGTGTGTGTGTGTGTGTGTGTGTGTGTGTGTGTGTGTGTGTGT
>JBBMJY010000025.1:20894856-20921528 GCA_037833715.1 Toxotes lorentzi
GTGTGTGTGTGTGTGTGTGTGTGTGTGTGTGTGTGTGTGTGTGTGTGTGTGTGTGTGTGTGTGTGTGTGTGTGGGAATGAATGTGTGTGTGCTGTTTTTTGTTTCAGGGTATCCAGGGATGATTAAAGCTAATGACACGAGGCCTTCTCAGCCTCTCACTTCTGTTCCAGCTCCACACAATCAGGATTGACAGAAGAACTATCTAATCAGACAACTGTAGCTTCCTTCTACAGTTTGCGGACATGTCATTCAAACAAACAACAGTGGCCTGTAGGTGTGAACAGCAGTGAACAAAACACACAATTCTTTTACTGTCTGCCTCCATCACAGGTTTAGACTGAATAACAAGACTTGCCATAGCAACAGAAAAAAGTCTCTGATCATGTATGATGTCCTTGACTGCCCGACTAAAAGCTGGTATTCGTAGTTTGTCCCTTGGATTACCGGAGCAGGATTCAGGGCTTTACACATCTCAAACCACAGATTTCAGTAGTGATTGCACGCTGAAATTGTCAGATATGACCTGCAATGCTTTCATATGATTGCTTTCTTTTGAAATACATGGTCCTTCTATTTTCTTGTAACATTCCTGTTGAAAAAGTCTAAAAATTCCTTCAAAATCCTTTCAGGGATTTAAAGAGTTCTTGATGTTGAGTTGTATTTACAGTGACCTTAATGTAATCAGTTGTATTTTTAAAATATTGTTATAATATTCCTTACATCCATAGTTCTGTGACGATGTTTAAAAGGAACATTGCAGTTCTGTTTGTTTGGGATTAACATGGAATTACCATGTCCTTTAGCACAGAACAAGAAGACAATGTTCTTTAGAGTTTATTGTTTTGTGAAGTTCACTATTCTAATTAAATATTACTCATAACCATAAACATTTGCCCTCAAACCACATGTAACATCTTCACGCGCCCGATGCACAGAGATGAAGAGTTGTTCCTTCAGTGCCAGGTCACCTTGACACCAGCTTTGCCATTTGTACCATGTCTGGAGGCACTAGTCATTTTTAAGGTGTTGCTTCTCCCCCCTCAGCCCTGACATTAAGCACACTCGCGCAATGCATTTCATCCTTAGTTACAGGGCACCTTTCTCAAACAACAGATATAGGATGGGACAGGCACTAAAAATGGAGAGCAGAGCACAGTCTGAGTGCAAATAATAACCTATTATTTTGACATTTCTCACATGTCTCTGCTCCTGTTTCTCCCACAGCTTCAGCTCTTTCCCAAGCGATGCTTGATCTGTTTGATCTCAAACCCTGAAAATTGATTTCTTAAAAAAAAACAAAAATCACATTACATCAAGGCACCGACACACACAGAGGGAGTCTTTACTTCATGTACATGAAATCAAATCATAATTGAGATAGCATGGCAGGCAGATAAAAAGCCATTTCTTGTTTGTCTTATCTGTTTTGTCACATAGAGCAGGTTAACTGGGTGACATTTCCGCACCGGGCTATTTGTATCACCAAAGGCCATCACCAAATACTGCTGGGGCATTCATATCTCACAACATGCTGGGTTTCCTTTATTAAATCCTGACTGAATCATGGTATGATGTTCCAAAGTCGCAGCCCAAAGAAAAGCTACTGTGATCCCTTGGTAGCTGTGGGATGGAAATGTTGGTTGGCTGCTCTGGACAGTTTGTTGATACACCACTTTGGTCTAAGCTGAAATATCTCAGGAGCTATTGGATTTATTACCAGGACATTTTGAGCACATGTCCATGGTCCCAGATGATGAACCCTGAAGACTTTGGTGATATCTTGAATTTGTGTCTAATGCCACTAGTAACATTTTGATTTGTCCTGTATCAAAGCCTCAGATATGCCCTTACTGCTAAATGTTGTGCTAGCACAGTGAACTAAACTAGATATCAATGATAATCTGTCATCAGTCTAATTTTCCTAAACAGTATGGCTCTTCAGATTTGGTCAAAACGCAAACAAGAATGTTCAAAGGCCCAGAATGGATGACTTTGGAGTCATTCAATTTGAGTTACACATCTTTTAGGACCTGTTGGTGTCATCTCTCAGTTATTTTCTCATGTTATTTCTCATTTCTGTTTGTCATGACAGCATATATGTATGTTGATAGAGTTTTGTATATTTATTGTAAAAATACACATCACATCAACACAATTATCAAGTTAATACACTTAATATGTTGGGAAGATAATGAAGCATATTGTTTAATTAAATCCAATACTGGCATGTTGTTAGTGTGCCTTGTGCTCTTATGGCCCAAAGCTGCTCAACAATAAATACTGGAAAACTCAAACTCGAATACTCCAACATCCTGGCACTTGTGCAAAGGGAACTTTTAACTTAGTTCCTGAGTGAACTTCATATGGCTCCTACCTGGAACTATTTGCTCAAAAGGGCAAAAATGGCCGTTGTCAGTGTCATATTGTAATACTGAATAACTAAGAAGCATGTGTGAAGCTGGCTGATGTATAGCTAATCTAAGAAGTATGTATATGTTTCATAGTTTCTATAACAGTGCATCATGTCTTATAACCTTATCAGATGCTGTGTATGTAAAATTTTGATCTACAAAGCAACTAGTGACTGTTGTCAAATAAAGTAAAAGCGTGTGAAAGTGCTATATTTCCTCTGAAATGTAGTGGAGTAGAAATATAAAGTAACATAAAATGAATAAATGTACTTGGTTACATTACTCTGCTGGAAAAGGGCTGTGCTGACAAAATATCTGCTAAACATGCTAGCATCATGTTAGCATGCTGACATTGTACTGACATTGCATCACTGTGCTCTCAAAGCTGCTAGTGTGGCTATAGATTTTTAATTTTATATCTAGAGTCACTCTAAGTTTAGTGTTGTTGAATAAAGGAAATATTTCCATCTTCCTCCTTTTTCTCAGTTCCTGCTCTGTATAGCCAGGAGGGAGAACATATTATAAACGGATGGAACAGATGCCTGGCTGTCATATTAAACAGTATCACCAGGAAAGACTAATTGTTTCAAACATTTCCTCATCACTGACCAACTGCATTCAATGTTCCAAATTTCTGCTGCGTAGCTTTTCTACAGATTCACACCAAGAAGGATCAGAGATGACAGCTGAAGTCACATTAAGTTTTCACTGTAACTGTTCCATTGAGTTTTATTTAACATTGCAAGCAATATACAGTATGTCTTTCCTGTATTTTCACTCCAACTCACTAAGATGAGAAATGCAATAAGTCTCAAGCCAAATTAATTTGTGCAAGACTGTTTACAGTTTTATGATTGGCCTGAGAAAAATCATGGATATACACACACACTGAATGTTATTGCTGCAATGAATTGCCTCTTTAACTAATTTCTGATAAATGGATTCGTTGTTCCATGAAAGAGAAAAACCAGCACGATACTGTGTATTTGTAGAGCGTACAGTCTCCAATATCTTACTTGGACTATTTCTGTTTCATATTTGATACAGTGTGAAAAGGTATACAGAGGCTCTTCCTTTAACAAAAAAAACAAAAAACAAACAAAAAAAAACAAGCAATTTCTCAGGAAATGCGCCGTCTCCTTCATTTATTTATGAGTGAGCTCTGGGGTGTTCAGGAGGGTAGGCATCACAGGCATCAGTCTTCAGCCCTCACTCCATGCAGCGCTCATCGATTTTAGCCCCTCACTGCTGAAGTGCACCATCGATCAATACAGTAACAAGTCTTCATTTATACTTGAGAAATGCAGTTTCCAACTCAGTGGGCACAAAGTCCTGGTGTTGTCAGTGTGACCAGAGAGGCTGTGGTCTGCATGTGGCCTTGGGCCTCACTGGTCCAACCACTGATAAACGAATACCAGGTCATGACACCACCACAGCACATATAGTAAATTACTATCTAAATGCTAAATGCAAGTACAACCATGAAAAGCAACATTTCAAATGCACGGTGAATGCTTTTCTGCAGCCTGTGGTCCTGACACTGAGCCACTTTGATGCCTTGTGTTTTCTTCTTTCCACCCACAACAACAACTTTATTGTGCATGAGGACAATCCCCAGGAAAGGCAGCAGTGGCTTATATGAGGCTGTGTTCCCCCAAGGCTACACACTTAATGTAAAGCAAAAGCCCAAGGTGTTTTCAATTCATCAGTGCCAGGAATTTACTATTATTTTGTAGACCTATTCTGATACAACTTCGCAGAGAGTATTTTCCTGAGTGAAGAGGGTTGTTGATGGAGCGACAGTCAAGGGTGTTAGACATAATAGTTCAGAAAGCCTGTCCATGAACAGTGTGCCATTTGGTTAACTTAGTGACTCAGTATTCAGTTTAGTGATGTATTTTGCCATTTTATGTATGATCCACGTTTTCTACTACTGCACAGTGGGGTTAAAAAAAAAAATCAGAAATCACTTTCCAGTCTCAAACTTTTGGACGGAAAGTCCAGACACTAAGATGTGCGGCAGCTAAGTGAGTAACTTTTGTATGCAGTGTTGTCTCATTAAATTCCTGTTGGGACATACACTGCTTTAGTGCTTTAGAATAAATTAATAGTGTCCTTTTACCTACTGTATTGTTTTAATATACAAATGTAATATATGGTACATACGTCTTTGTTAGGCCTTTTAAACAATCAATTTTCTAGCAACCTTACTGTGCTCTATTATTGATTCCCCCCTTTTTCCCGGACTCTTTTATTTCTTTAATAGTCATGCCGGGACTTACAGGAACTGTGCAGTTTACTGTACCCTTTTAACATTTATTGTTAATGATAAACTATGGCGTCGCAGAAACAACAGGACAAGTAAAAGTTGAACTAACGTTGATTGCAATTATTTGCAATCATTATTGTAAACAAAAATACTGAAATGTTGATTCAATGATCTAAAACTGGATTCATTTTATATTCCAAATCAAACTTTTTAATTTAACATCCAGCAAAGGTAGAAAGTAACTAAGTCGATTTGCTCAAGAACTGTACCTAAGTACAGTTTTTACAGAAATATTATAATATGAAATATTATTAACACTTTTTACTCATCTTCACTTATCTGACAGTTATAGTTAGTACTTTGCAAAATAAGATACTTCATCTAAAACATGTCGTTCCTTTACTACTACAACTGTATCGTGCTCATCCCTACAGTACATCCCAGGATGACAGCTCTTCCTCCTCCTCCCTCGCCATGCTGGGACGCCTGCTTGGTATGGTCCGCTCCTCCCCTATCCTACGTGTCTCCGATGGTAGTTTCTATTGGGAGAAGGTCAAATGACTCCGCATGTCTGCCTCTGTGTACATTCCCGCTATGGTGCACGCCTGATGAAGAAACACTTCTCATACTAAAACCCTGTATCCGAATACGTTTGCGAGCATCTTGAAGCGGCTCATCGCATTATGTCCCTCTGAAAGTAAGTACTGATGCACGGAGACGTGTTGGTTATTTCCGAAACAATTCACCCGGCTTATATTTTGACATGGCCGGATAAGTCGTTTCCTTATAAAGGTTTAATGTTTGTGAAGTGTGGTGTTTCCGTGCAGCTGGTGCAGCTCGGCAGCCCAGGTGCTTTGAAAATGTTTCTTTTAGGATGCGGGTTGTTGTGATGCTTCCACGCGGTGCAGGTGAAATTCAGGTGAAGGGTCGCTGTTATTCTTCCTAAACGCGCCATTTCGTGCTATTTAACTTATACTACTGTGGAGGGGTAGCCTCATCTCTGTTCACCTTAAGCATTACTAGTAACATGTAAATCAGCCATTTCCGTTTCCTATAATACATTTTTTTAAAGCTTTTGTGAATAAAGCAGCAAAAGTGGCCTGGAAAATCCTGCAGGAATATTATAGGAACATTTGGTACCTTAGCAAAATAAGAATAGCTGTAAGGGAAATTAGTTCACCATAGTCTTTCCACTGAATAGTATAGAACTAAAACAAAGACATGAAAATACAACTAAATGCCAGAATTGAATTGAGGCCATTATAAAGTCAGAAATCTAAATATAAGTAATATTTTTGTGCATCCAGTCTTGTTATAGTGAGTTGATAATTGAATGTTTACCTTCTTTACTCTAATGTAAATGTTATCTGAGGTCAGTGTTAACGTGGGAGTGTGGAAAGTTCACTCCTCAGCAACTAGAAAGCTCTGAGGAAGGGAGACTTAATGAAGTGAGTCATTAGAGTGAGCCCCAACCCCCCTGCAGAGTAGCATGTAGCTAAGCCTATTACACCAATGCATAATGCAATAAGGTATAGCCCCATAAGGTAAGAAATGAGCTGCCTCCAGGGTAAGATGGGTAAAAGTCTGTACTGTATGTTGTCCAGGCTCCTTAATCTCTGATTATACATCCTAATAAAACATATCAGTCCATAGCGGGCTCAGCATATTCAGGTACAGAGCTGAGAGGGGGGCGGGGAGCTGTATTACTGTCCAGAGACCCACTGTGCTTTGCTTGTTTGCAAGGTAGTTTGTTCAAGGTCGGCAAGATGTTCAAGGTCAGTTGAAAGCAGAGATGAGATGGAGGAGTTGATAAGTGTCATGTCAAGTCATGCTGGTGTTTGTCACAGTATGACTTGTTTTGTGATAGTGATGTTGTTTGTTTCTCTTGTTCCACATCCACAACATTTTAGATTATGACCAAATGATTGTGCTGTTAATCCTAACATTTTATTAGGTTATTGTAGTAAAGAACCCACGCAGAAATATTCTCTAAAATGAAGCTATTCCAACATCTTTAATCAACACATGCATGCTCTTATTTTGATGGACTAAAAATGCTAATTCCATATCACCATCCTGTGGTCAATGAATTAAATAGGAAATTTATTTTAAAATTTTTCCATTACCTCTCATCTATTTTCTTAATTCTTTAATGCATTTTAATCTATTATAATCAGTTTTACTATCAAATTTACTTTTTCTTTATTTCATGTGCACTAGTGTATAATTGTTTTACTGTTTACATTTATACTGTCTCTCAACTTGTCAGTCATCTGTGAAGCACTAACCTGTACAAAATGCACTCTACAAATAAAGTTTGATTGACTGATTTGACTGATTAGAGCTGAAATTTAACCTCATGGGATGAAATGAAATTCCAGAGCCATTACCTCTGTCACTGCTGTAAAGGATGACAGTGACACACACACACACACACACACACACACACACACACACACACACACACACACACACACCTTAAATGATGACTCTCATGATCAAATTATGCATGGTCCTGCTGGCTTTGATTAATCCTTCACCCCGCCATCATCAGTAAATGCTTGCTGTTACCAATTGATTACTGCATTGAGATTTATGGTGATGAAACTGAACTATATTCACTTTGTAGAAATTATTATGTGCATGCTATTTTAAACAGAAACAAATTCAATTAGTTGACTTCTAATAAAAATGTTCCATATCTTTATTTCAAGTATTTCAAACAGTGTTTTCATGCTTTATTTATTTATTTATTTTTGGGCTGCTGATAAGCTGAGGCTCTAAGGGACGAGGTTTGACATTGTGTCAAGATGGCCATGACAGAATTCTTTATCTCTCAGATTCATCTGTGAAAGGCTCTGAAGTCGTGGTGTTTTAACAGCTGCAACTATCTCATCTATCTCTGCAACCTCATTAATGTGCACACACACTCACACACACACAGCTCTCAGGCAGAACTGAGAACCTCTGTGCTACCCTGAGGAATACAAACACTGAATTACTAACATCAGATCTGACTTGTTGCCAGGCAGAGTGTTTCCTGAAAATACAATTTGTGGAAAATTAATTTGAGTGTTAAGCTGCAGGTCGTATTCTCTTAAATAAAGTGTTTCCCATGACTGTATATACAGTAAGTACTGTAGTTCTATGTTAAAAAAAAAACAAACAAAAACAAAACAGATTGGACTAACTGTTCTGTTCTGAGTAAATGATAGTTCAGATTTGCTCTATAATAGTGCCATTCAGCCAGTGAGGAAGTGATATTGCATGTACGAAATAATTGTGGGTTTTTGAGGACTCTTAAATCAAACAGATGGTGGGCGGACTTTGTAACTGGCTGGTACTAAGCCATATTTAAACCCCCACTTCAGGTTGCAGAAGTTTTTGCCATGAAAAAGAAAAAGACTAAAGAAGCATTTGAGGTTGAACGATACTGTGTGCTGCCATGTGAGAATGATAATCTTAAATAATAAATCTCTGAAAGAGGGTTTGTCTGCAACCAAAATCACCTTCCCTCTGATCATGGGCCAGAGTTTTGAAGTAGTTAAGCACTTTGTTCAGGCCTGAGAAGGAGCTTTTAGTTGTGTAGTCTGAGAACATGGTATTTTAGAGGCCAGCAAAGTGTATACAAAGTTTGTGTAATGAAATGTGTTGAATTGAATGACCAAAGTGTGCTTAAAATTACTGCTACATGGCAGACTGAGCAGCTAGATGGAATATTTTTCATTCCTTTCATTCCATGTGTGCTGTTTACCAAGATAGTTTGCTCAATATTCTTCAATAAATGAAAGAAAAACATTTAGCAGAACAACTAACTGATAAAATGGAGCATCACTCAGCCCAGCCCCATCTCCAAAAGCAGTTGTGACAAGTTGATTGGTCTGTTAAATATCAGTAAAAGAAATACCCTCCAGTACAGCAGCTACATGTGCCCTTGAATTCAGCCCTGGTGCCAGTAATAAAACTGGTGAATGAAGGAATTTATTCAGCTTTTTTAAGCTTTTGCATTTATTAGTCTTTCACAGACTGTACTTTTTGGTGGTGATGCTGAAGTCAGATAGAGTAAGACAGACAGTGAACTGAAAGAGGGTGGGAGTGTCTTGAATCCACAAGAAAGCAGTTGGATAATGACAAGGGCAGTGACACAGTGATCAGTTGCCTTCTGTTGTAATGTGATTCTAGGAATCCAGTTGAAAATTAATTTTAAAGCTTCCAAGAAATGCATTCTTCCATTATGTTGCTTTATGGGTCCATACCGTTCCACTCATTCTTAATGATTTTATGTTGTATCTGAAAGAAAGCTGTGATCATGCAGCCAGACAGCAGGCCATAAAGCACCCTCCTCCAGACCTCCCTCGTTTTGGTAGAAATACCCTGAGGAATGATTTGTTCTCACACCCCTGTCTGTGTGATTTTCATCTCTTTTGTCTGCCTGCCTCACTGTTATCCCACTGTCTAATGATGATAATCTCAAAAGAGACTTGCAGAGGATAAACATCCTCAGCAGTCCCCTTAAAAGAAAGAGCAGGTGAACAATAGGGGATGGCGAACGTATAGCCGTCGTGGGATGTAGCTTTCATTGTAGCAGGGCAGGCTTGGTCTAGGTCCATAATAGCTTTACCTACATACAGTAAACAGCTCCATGGGACTGGTTGGAGGATTACAGAGGATTTGCCATGCTAAGCCACAGGAACCCAGCCTAGTGACCCCCTCATGTCTCCTCCTCCCTTGAACAGAGCAACAAACCACATTCTTCTTTCTTCTTTTCCTAGTCCTCGTAGCACGTGATGCACTGGGGGCTGGCCATGTGACCCAAATCACTTATTACATGGATAGGATAAAAGAAGGCATAGGCACTCTTTGGATGTTGATGTTTCATAAAGTGATTAAATCGGTTTCCCTCGAATTGGTTAGAGAGTGATGAATCTGTGCTCATTTCCTCTGTTCTCCCATTTTTCACCCCTGCTCAGGCCGACATTTTCTGATAAATCTGCAAATTTTACCTTAATGACAAAACTTATCATCCAAATGGCTGTCAGGGTAAATTAAAGGGCATGTTCTGAATGCATTTCCCTCTCGTGAATGGAGTGATAATGTGACAACCAGATGACATACATCATAAAAACCCACGGCACGTAAGTTGATGGGAAGAAGGCGACGCTGTCGGCAAACTAAAATCTGATTTGGCCCCATCACTTAAGTTGAGTGAACATTGCCTTTGGTTCCACTTTGGGACACTGCTTGAAAGCTAATTGAATCAAAGCATGAGGATGGGGTCATTTTTGACTGACGCTCCATGGGCATTTGTTTCTGTCAGCCTAATATCACACAGTGAAGTGACTCAGCAGAGAGCAGTCCCCACCCCGACTGTGTACATGTCTTTAACTCAAACTGACAGTGTTCCAGCTCTCGTACATACCTTGCCATTAGCAACTCTGCTGGAAAGCTGAGGTTTTCTCTTTAGTTTTCACTGTCATCATCATGTGCAGCCCCCGGTGCCTGTAGAAACCTCAGGAACACTCACAGGCGCAAATGGATCAATCAAAGAAGGTAGAGGTTTATTTTGAATAGACAATAAACTCTGAAGTACAGATTCTCAGTAGTTTTCATGGCATGATGTAATATCATGGGGCTGTGTTGTTCCTGAGTGGAATGACGTTATTTTGTACAAGCAAGCAAGAGCAGAGTCATCATCCCTGGTGTGAGGAATGACTGTTGCTTGGCCCTCATGTTAATATTTCTTTAAGTGGTTCACTTTTTCATTGACCTTTCTGTTGACTGTGTCAGCTTTAACATTGCTACATTGCGGGACATAATGTTGTTGGAAATATTCAGCGCAGGAAGTTTCGAGGATCCTGCTGTTTTCTATACTGTTAACAAACGTAACGGTATGGACACATTATAATTGTTGGTCTAACTATAGGGTAGTCATGATTGGACGTCACAACCAGTCAGACCAATTTCACTCCAGTTTTGGTCACACTCTCGCCCTCTTTTATGTGACGTGATGTTCCACACTCAGGTCACGTGTTAACACCTGAGCCAGTTACATTCCCCTGAAAACTTTGGGAAAGGCAGTGAGTGAATCTTGAGCTGAGATTATTTTCTCACACAGTAAAAATTCATATTAATTTACCACGTTTGAGAGCAGACTCACACCTCAACAAGGATTTAATTAAGAAATAGTTTGTCATTTTGGCATATTTGCTCTCCGTCCAAGAGTTGGATGAGGGGATTGATATCACACTCATGTTCACCGTACCAATATGAGACCTATCTATGATCTTTTCCAAATTCAGTTTTCTTGTTTTGTTTGCAAATTTTATGAAGGTAAACTATTTTTGATGGATGCCTATTTCTGGTTTGGTTAGGGAACTTGCATGAATTGTTGTCTTGCAGAATTGTGGGACATGTGTTGTCCTCTGTATTTACTCAGTTCTTCAGTATGTGATCATTTCTGACTACACATTTTTAGACATTTAAAAAATGTCTACAAATGTGTGTAAATTGTTGAAAATAGTCATTTGCTTGGTACCTGCTGTACACAGAAATGTAATGCTGGGCAGATGAATAAAGTGCTGTTGAAGATTTTATGTCTCAGGCTGAGTACATTTTGGACGTATTGCAGCTAGATGGATTTCTGAGCTCTTGACAGAGTCAAGCTGTTAATCTCTGCTACCGGTCTTTATACTAAGCTAAGCACAGATGTGAGAGTGGTATCAGTCTTCTCTGCTAACTTTTGGCAGTAAAGCAAATAAATGTATTTCCCCAAGTGTCAAACTGTTCCTTTAAGGTAAATGGAAATTTTGTACTCAGGCCCACTGTCTGTATCATATCCCATAGTATCTATTCAGAATTTCATGGCAATTTTCTCAGACCATCAGTTTTACAGAGCTCACTTTACAACCACACTTTTTTTTTACCTTGTTATATTTTAAATTCTTTATTGGACTGGGTTCAAAAGGTTTAGTAAAACATATTAAATGAACTCAGCCAGTGTGAGCTTGTATTCTGTTTAGTGGAAATGGTCATTTAAGAAACATTTACAGTCTTCCATATTTTAACCTCATTGCAGTTGCATTCCCATGAGCATAGATTGTGACTCTAATATCACCCAAAGCACGCTGTCTATAAAAGAGATCGCTGTTGTAATTCTTGGTAGAATGAGCCTCCTGGTGCTCTATTAGACGGTGGAATACAAGGAAGTAAACTGAACAGCGCAGATGTATTAGTTGCAGTGAGCCCCTAAACATGTTGAACTTATTATCTTACGTTTATATTTTATCATATTTTCAGCTTTTCTCTCTAAGTGGCTGACAAAATTTACATTGAGATTTTCTAGGGAAATGTTCTCATCCAGGGCAACCCACCAATCCAGCAATGACTCAACTGACCTCAGGCATATTGTGGAGCTCCTCCAGGGAGGCGCAGATAAGATGCCCCTGAGAGGATAACAACCGTGCATCGCAACCATTAGCCCAACGCAAATATTGAGAGTCAAAAATGACAGAGAGGGTGTTTATTCGTTGCCCAGTAATTGACTGAGCATTTTCATAATGGCATTGTGTTTCCTGCCAGGCTAATGTGACCCCATTAGTTCAGGAAACATACTGCAATCAGGCTCTGTGTGCGCCGCCAGACACAGCCAAGGAAATGAATTGGGGAGAAAGGAGAAATGAGGGACTGGAGGGGCTGAGATGTAAACAATGGTGAGGTGCAAACAATGGGACAACCAGGGGACAGTGGTGGAGAACAGAAGGGAAGATGAGTCATATCACTGCAGCAAACCGGGCCCTCGTTGAAATGCCACTGCAGCTATTGGATGCACAGATGTTTCTGGGCTAAATTTTGATCTTGGTTGGCCTATATTGGAATTTAATACATTGCTGTACTGCAAGAAAATGCTTTCTGTATTAAAGCTGTACCTGGTCATTTTACGCACTGTGAAATCTTGATGCCAGTCTTCACCTTTCAAACCTATGGCAAGTGTCAAACATAACCCTAATCTGACATTAGAAAGTAAATATACAAAATGTTTTGGTTCTACAGCTACAGTTCAGACCTTCCTTATATTTGTTTAATGTTTCTGAGGTGTACCAGAACATGATCTTGCATTACTTAAGAGTAATATGCCATTTCTACCTGCTGTATTACGTGGGTGGTGTTGCGTTATTTTCTTTCCTCTGTGCTTCTTCATGGCTGTTACTGATTTAGCTGCATGCTGGGCCAGCTAATCCCACCCCTGATCTATACTTCTCCTGCTCTAATCAAGGAAGAACCACAGCTGATATCTTTATTTACCTTCTTGCCAGTCATTCAGAAACCCAGTGGCAGTGGGAGAATTGGAATTTACATTTGAAGTAGTATGGATTTGTTACAGGTAATATAGTTTACTGTATTTGCCTGAGATTACATGTGGCCTCATGTCTTTGCAGTCAGTTGTGTTAACAGTGCACTGGATACATGCTTAGCTCATCTTTGTCTTGTGTGAAATAGCTCTGTCAGCCCTCAGCTTCAAGCTGCCTGTGTTAGGCCAAACACATCACCCCTGTGTCACTGTTGTTTTATGGATGGTGGCTTTCAGCAGAAGTGCAGACCCAAGCACCAACGATACCTGCTGTCCCTGTGTCTGAGGGATTCGCCTCAATCCATTACATGCTTGGATGCTGATAGAGTTTGTCAGGATGCTCTGCACGCCCAGAGACAATTAAGCTGAAACACAAGGCTGGCTTAATGAAGCTCGGCAGGAAAAACATCCTCAAACAAGGTTCTTTATCCATATAGATAAAAGTAGACATGGTCCATTCATGTCAGGGGGAACCACAGGACTCCACTGGTGGACTGTTGGCTTAGGCTTATGCACTGCTGATGGTGTACAGAGACAGATAAACAAATAAAGCCTTGCATAGACTTTGTTCTTGTAGTTGCAAATGTGCCACTAATGATGTACTCCACCTACCACTCTACCATATGCTGCAACACAGAAGGCATCCTGGGTCTTATTATCACTCGTCTTGTCTGTGATATGTAAAATAAAAACAGGAGCCATATTTTGACAAGAGGTCTTCTGAATTTGATCATTTTAGTCCAGTGCTCGTAAGCATCTGAGTAATCTGTGCTCAGAGTTTCAGATCAAGGTTTTCTTTTTGTTTGATTTGCAGGCTAAACTGGCATTTTGGGTACAACTTCAGGCGGCCAGAGTGGCTAATGAGAATACAGCCCTGTTTGGAGGAGGAACAGCAAGTTTAAATCACAAAATAAGTTAACACTTACACTAGCTTAACTGCTCAAGTCTATCATGATTTTAATCAAATGAAATTATCTTTTTAACAGTAATCCTGCAAACTGGGTTCTTTGAGTGCAAGCAAGAGTTGATAATAGCACACTCTTATTTTGAAATAATGGCAACATGAGTGAAGAGTCAAAATAATGATCAGCACTTATGTCATTGTATGTGTATGTATATTTAAAAAGAAAACCATTGTGAGCATTTACCTACAAGAAATATATTCAGAGAATGTACAATAAATAAATAACAGAGCCTACATTTCAATCCCTTTAAGAGTAAGTTATACCTTGTAAATGATACCAAAACATTAAAAAAAAAAATTAATCAATCAATCAATTCTGAAAAAATGACCAATTAGACCAAGGCGGAAATAATGTGGAGAAATAAAATCTTATGACCAATATGTACTGATTGAATAGTCTGTTTACAGAAAGCCTTTGTATGCTTGCATCAAATGGAATGAAGCCTGCAAGCTATTGCTCGCTTGCACACATGACATATTCTATGCTCTGTAACATAAATCTAACATACTCTTTCTAACAGGGCAGTCAGTGTAATCTTTCAATGCACTGCTCACATGAAAAGTTTGCTGTAACTGGTGCGATTATTTGCTGCCAGTACTGCTCCCTCCTCCTCCACCTCTATGTCTATGTTCCCCTGGTGGGTTGTTATTACTATCACTCCCCAATCTCTGCTGTACTGAGCTTGGTATTTGCTTATAGGGAGTGACAAGGTCAGAGCCTCAACAACAAACATCAACTCTGTACAAATTTTCTTACTGGACAGAATGTTAAAGCTTGTGAGTTGGGTGCTTACCTTCACAGTTTACAGAAAGGTTGAGATAAAACAAAATCCAAATGTGATGTCACTTGACTTTAATAAAATATTAA
This sequence comes from Toxotes lorentzi, assembly GCA_037833715.1. Lineage (NCBI taxonomy): Eukaryota > Metazoa > Chordata > Actinopteri > Toxotidae > Toxotes > Toxotes lorentzi. The sequence goes on from JBBMJY010000025.1 coordinate 20,909,716, forward strand.
ACAAATGCTCTTATGTATTACTCCGAAAAGCGACTATGCAGCTGCTGGGTCTGTTTCATTTAATGTTTTGAACTAAGTTTAGTATCCTTTACGTTCTCATCTGTGGTGGTTCGAAGTTGTTTTTTATTTTGGATATTGCTGGGTATTGCTTAAGAAGAAACTTTTTGGTTTGTTCTTAAGCCCACTGGCAAGTGAAGCTGTCCTAGTATAAAGCCAAATCATTTCTAAATGTATTTTCAGTTTTTGTCTTGGTTCAGTATACACTCTTGAATGATTTGAAGGTTTGTTATTATTTTTCTGAGGGGAATGCTGGGTTTGGTAAAGCGCTCTGTTTAATCATTATAAAGCCCTGCAACACTGTGACAAATGGGAGGATGAGTCACATTTGAACAGAAATGGAAAAGGAAATTGTGGGACTCGCTGTACTCCCTGGGCTCTGAATTTTCCCTCAGATTAGATAAACAGTTCACTTTAATGAAATGAAATATTTTACAATAATTGACTTTCACTGTGCATGTACCTGCAGCCTTTTATGGCAAGGTATTTCTCATCTCATTAATGTCTCCCTGCTGCCATAATTGTGGGAAATGTTTAAGATGTATAAAAACAGAGCCTGTTGAGATGTGATGTACTGCTGTCTACACTCCAGAGATTGTCTGGGGATGGCAGTGTGGCCATTTTGGTCCAAACTGATATATCTCAACAGCTGTTGCATGGATTGTAATGAAATTTTGTAAAGTCATTTATGGTCCCCAAATGATGCTGGTGATGCCTTGACTTTTCTCTAGCACCACTATGAGATTGACATTAAAAGACACGTTTAGTCAACCTTGCAATCAAAAATTGTCTGTTTTTTTTCTTTTATTTATATGCAGTAGATTTTTATTATTAAAAGGACATGAAAAGGTCTTTAGAAGAAGATTAGAAATACTCATTTTCTGTCAGCAACTGGAGGGGCGTATCAGTGTTGTGTTTGATTGACAGCAGCTGACAGGCTGAGCTGCAGCAAGGGAACAAGAGAAAACGTAAACAAACTCGCGCTGTAGCTTCATGTCATTGGCAGTGTCTTGTTAGTGTTATTCAAGAGCAACAGCATCTAAACTGACCAAAATGGCATTTGCAGGTAAATTTACATGCAGTTTAATGTTCTGCAGCTGTAGTCTGAAAACTGATGTTAGCAGTGTACATTTTTCCAATCAGTGTTTGTTTGGTGGCTCCTTCAACAAACCAATGTTAAGATGTGTTCATGTTTGTAAGTTAGATAAGAAGGAGATTTAAGCAGGAAAGCAAATGTAGGTTGTTCTTCAAAGTCTGTGGCTCTTGTACAGTGTAGCCATCAGCGTACAAAACAATGCTGATGCTACTGCTTTATGCAGGTGTAGTTTAAAATGAAGCAGTTTGATTGGCTGCATGGAAACAAGCTCTCCGTCTACGCATACGAGGAAAACAGTATTCCAACAAATTAATGCAACGACGGGTCACAACGATAAATATAAACCTCTCAGTTCTGGTTTCTGATATTTTTCTCTCTTCACAGAGATCACAGGACCTGATTTACAGAGCAGATGTGTATGTTCTAGCTGAAAAAAGCAACATCATTTAATTTAAACATAATTTCATTTGTTATTACATTTGGTGCAGGTGTCATGTTCTCCTTAGGATGAATTGTAAAAGCTCTGATGATCCCATAACTTCCCGTATAGTGACATTCCATACATGGATAGATGGAAGGATGAAATGCCTCCATATGGGAAGTTATGGGTTCTAGTGACATTATCAGGTTACATTTTTAATTTATTTAATTTCTTGACCAAATACCTGCAAATGAATCCCATCAGCCTCAACTTTGAGTGGAGTTTAATGACATTTAAACTAAACTAAACTACATTGGCTATCATGGTACACTTTATACCTGCTAAACATCAGCACATTAGCTTTTTCATTGTGAGCTGACGCTTCTGTGAAAATATGTTTTTTGTGTACAGTGGTGAAACCACCCTTCATGGAGCGTAGAACTGGTGACAAACTGTTGACAACAGCTTATCTGAAATGTTTGTTTTGTTTGGCCTTTAAAAGTGAGACAGCTCTAATCCTTAATCCAGCTAATTGCATTATCAAATGTGCGTCATACCTTGAGTTTAATACACTGTCAGAACAATTCATCTTAACTGCAGGCTGTATTTAAAAGATTTTCCCATCTGCCAAACATGATATGATGAACAAATACATGTTTATGGCAGCTTGCCTGTGCTGTTATCTGTGAATCGTGGAAGCCACAAAGTTGGCTTCTGTTCTGCCCGAGATCCGCGGTTTCTATGTCACCTGAATGAATTATCAGATGTTTCCAGTGTCACGCTACTGTGTTAACCTTTATGCCTGCTTATTCAGCTCTCCTCTGCTCCCTGCCAGAGTGTAGGAGAGAGAAATCATACTCCAAAGTATTATACATGAGATGGTGTGCATGTGCATACATGCTTGTGCGTCTTACTGATGGAGGGGAGAAGAAGGTAGATGGGACTGAGCTGGGTGCTTTAATCACCCCATTCTCCTTCCTTTTTCCTCCCTCCTTCCCTCTGGCCCTCCACTCATCTCATTACAGACAGGAGAGGGTGAGAAGTGAGGCCTGCATAGACCTCAGCATTAATTATTGAACCCTATCTTCTTTTACTCCAGCTCCTCCTCCACAGTCTCTGATAACCTTTACATAAAAGAGCAGAGGCTAACTCCCAGCTATTATACAGTGTGGTAGGTATAGCACAGACGTATAGATAAAGACCCAGTTCGGGGATTTAACCATTCAGAGTGCTCCATAATGGCCTGCGTGTGATATGTTTGTCTACACAAGCAGATATATAACTCCCCCTTTTTAATTGCATTTTAATTGTTCCTCATTGCTCCAGTCGAGCTTCAGCACTAATTAATTCCATTCTGTTTTAAGTGGCTGCTGTTGTGGCAAGGTAAAACCTAATAACTGTTAAAACTGCCATTTGACTCCATGCATTGTCTTTGTCATGTTGGCTGAGTTATGCACTGCTCATTGCCTCCTGCCATGCCCAGTCAATTTGCCTTGCTCAGTTGGAGGCCAGCTAATGGAGGTTGTTAAGGTCAGGCATCCAGACAACTTGAGGGCAAACATGACTGTGATGCTGAGAATCTAACTCTTATCTCCTTCTGTCCCCCTGCCCCTGTCTTTTTGCTTTGTGTGTGTGTGTGTGTGTGTGTCCATGTGTGCGTCCATGTGTGCGTGCTTCCTGCAGGTTTGAAAAGTCAACATCAAACCTCGACCCCCCCAGAGCCACTGAGCAGGAGAAAGAAGACGCTGCCAAGATGTTCAGCACCAAAAGGTCAGTACAATGTCACTTTTGGTCTATTCATATCTGCTCATAAAAAATAAAAACAAATCGGGCAGAAATCTCAGGGCATTTTAAAATGGCTTCTGCTGATAATGGCTGCCATTTCTGGTCAGCTACATTCTACAGATGGCTTTGGATGAGAAAAGACATTGATGTGAAGAAAGCTGGTGGTTGATTTCAGGTCACAACACAAAAACAAAAACATTCATTATCTGTTGAGGGTAAAGTCCATATTATTATATTTTTAAAATTAGATTTTAGACACAGTATCTGCCCCCATACAGTTGATATTTCCAGCAGCTGTATTTTTAAATAGATAGGCCACTTTAAACAGAAGTGTAAATACTCTCTCTCAGCCTCTGTAGGAAGTTTAAGAACCCCAGTTTACAGTGTTCTTTGGTTGTGTGTACATTCTGTATTTTTAATGTGGCCTGTGGTTGCATGCAGTTTGCATAAATCATTTATAAGTTTGGCTTTTCTGGATGTTGACTGCAAGGTAGAAGTGGTCACATTGCTTAGCCAGTAGGAGTCAGGTTAGGCGGATCAAAACAAAATGCCTTTGGTTGTTCCTGTCATGCTGCTTTAATCCTGGGGTGGAACAGTTTACGGTTTGGGTTTGGTTTATATTTCATTGTCTGTAGTAGTGGATGAATTAGTGAGAACAGCCTGTTCGTTCTCTCATTGAATAAACAAATTAGATTTTCTTGAATGAATAATTCCTGAATTTTAATATAACAGTGCATTTTGAATCCATAAGATTATTATGTGTTGTCATATTAAAACCTAATTTTGTTTTAACTATAGGGAGGTCCTGTGTAGAAATTGCAGCTTGTCTGTAGTTTTTCATGTGAATATGAAACAGTGAACAGTGAACAGTTGCTAGACCATGCTTGGGGAAAAAAAATCACTTTTATTTTATAATTTGTTCAGAGATTGTTGTATATGTACTCCAATGGTCCAATACTCCAATGGTGTATAGTATAGTATGATATAATACAACATAATGTAATAATAACTTTTCTTGCTACAAACTGGTGATGAAGGCCAGGCACGTGCAACATATATAAAATACATACCAAACAGCATTTATGTCTAGTCTCGGTTCATTTAATTTTCATTTAACTGAGTTTTTTTTTAATCTTGGATATATGTAAATATAGTAGTTATGCACATATGTGCATCTACTGACCTTTTGTTGAAAATAGCTGGCAAAACTGGCCATGGGAGGCCTGTCAACCTTTGGATTTCCTCACATGTAGAAGCGGTTCACCGTGCCTTTTGTTGGCTGTAACCTAATTGTTATCTGCAACTAAGCCCATAAGGATGTGAAAGGACTTTGTATTGATGGCAGCAGAATCTACAGTGTGGGATCCACATGGTGTGATTAGACTGACATTCACCTCTCAAATCCTGATTTACACTGACAAAGGAGGAGGAGTCGGCTCTGCATGGTAAGATATCGATTGCTCCTTTGCCTTCACTTTGATGTTCGCAGAAGCCGCACAAGGTTTTAGGTCTTTGGTATTTGTCTGTCAGGATGAGATGTCAGCACTAAGAACAAAGGAGCGTGTTTACAGAAGGAAGTTTCTTGTTGTTGGGAAGTGAGGATGAGGTTAAGGTATCATTATAAGATGGGGACTGAGTGCCATCACAATTCTGCATCTGTCTCCTCGCAGTGTGTGATCATCATACTGTGGGTGAGGAGATGATTAAACCAAGCCAGCTCTCCATCTTCAGGGAGCTGTGTCAGCACAGTAGATGACATGGATACGCTCAAAATGACTGTAATAGGCTGCCATCTTGAAATTCAAAGCTCATTCACATTTTTTGCTGAATATGAAACAAAGCATTTTTCTCTCGCTAAACTGCTGAGCGAAACATAAAGTGGCTGAGGAAATCTGTGTATCTGTCAGAGATTGCTATGTGCTGTTGTGGCTTTATCTGTGGGTTTTTAATATTGGTTTTGCTCTAAGATTCCCTCGAGTCATCTCCAGCAACATTTACGTACAATGCAGAAGCATAATTAAAAGACTTTCATTAAAATTTAATCAGTCAAACATCTTAACATAGCAGCTTGCCTTTGATTTGAATGGAATGAAATATGGACTAGAGAAACACATAATAAATCCAGAACTTTAGCGCTCCGGGCATCTGACTTTGTTTAATTCTCTTTCCTCTGATACTATTTACAGTTTCACTGTCATGGATAAGCTGAGAGTGCAGCGGATCCACAGCTTGATTGTTCGTGTTTATGTATGATCATTAATATGTAACTGGAGCACTGTTAATCTGAATCTGGATGAGAACATTTATGAAGTGATGCGTCACAGCTTTGATTTGGGTTACTCATTTAAACAATCTCTTGCTATAGCTTCTTCTGCATGCTAGTATATGTCTGCTCCATAAAGAGAAGAGGTGTGATTTGATGGATTGATGGTTAAATGTGCAGCACATTCACAACCTCAAACATAAGCTCTAGCCTGGTTCCACTTCACTCATTCAGCCTGACACAGTGTTCATGTTAGCTTGTATTTTGATGGTATAGGGCAGTGTTTTGTTTTGCCCCAACCCATTGGTAAGAAGCACCAAGCTACAGTATTAGCTGCTGGAGCAGTTGATATTTTTCACCATGATATTTTTCACCACAGAATACTGGACTCAAAGATGAATGAAAATTGAATGAAAATTGCTTGTCGATGGCATAAGCCAAAAATATTTGGTAGCTTCAGGGTTTGCTTCTATGTTTTGCAGCCCACCAGTGTTGCAAACCAGTCACTAACCCTGACCGTTTGTCTGGGAACTCCTTTGTTTTTGTTCTAAATGGTTTAAATTCACAGTTTGAGTTTGCAAGAGTAAGTGTGTATTCCAGTGTTTAGATCCTCTCTTTTCTTTAATACTTCTAATCCGCCGTCCGTAGCCTACATAGAAATTTAGATGCATATTGATCAGATGAAAGCAGCTTGAATAAATAATTGTAGCTAATGATAATGCTTGTTAGTCAGTTAAGTTGTTATCCATGTTATGCAAACCCCGTATGTAACAAAAGAAAAGGGAATAAAAAACTGTGGGTTTTGTACAAACAGTATAAAATCCAAAGCGACAAATATTTGGGCCGAAGTAAATAAACAGGTTATAGCCCTACCACTCCTGACTCCAGGCGTTTTTATAGCAACTTTTGCACGGGTGTTTCAGGGGTTATTCAGTGTCTATTTTTTGTCATTTCTCCAAGCAAAAAGATTTAGTACTTGCCTTCTGGCTCCTTATTTGTGAACCAGTGTGGGTGGACAAGGATTCAGTTCAAGATCTAGAGGAATGTTGTTGCCACGTTGTCAACTATTTCACTGCGACTGTTGACTCCAACCTGTGTATAGCATTCTCATACGTGCACAGACTTCTTTTTAAAGTTGATTTTTGTCAGTTAAAACCTAAATGGTGCAAGGTCTAATATAGATCTAGCTCTAATACACAGCACAGCCTCAGTTTGACCCCAGGTTTCCAGTTGGAGTCACTCAATGTTATCTTTCCAGGCTGTGGAGGTGTTTGCTTGGATGACTGTCACAAAGAGTAATTCATTTTCCGTCTTTGGTTGTCAGCCATGTTTCAAAACTGGTTCCTCCCAGCTGTTTTTGGAAACTGTTGGGACAGGAGGAGGAAATAACTGTCATGCTGGCAGTGGCTCAGACAGAGATCTTGGAGAGACAGCGTGAAGGTGCCACGACTTGACCAGTAATTGCTTTCAGTGGGAGCTGTAATGAAAATACCGCAATGTGAGCTGGACTCATTAGCGGCAAAATGGTGGACCTGAAGAGGGTTTTTTCACCAAATCTATCCAAAGCTTTTCCAGGTTTAAAATTACAGAGCAAATGTTCTGCTGGAGCGTGGCTAGGATGTGTCCTAAACATACAGTGTGGGACGTCACATTATAGTAATACCCTGTGGAAAGGTGCCTTCCTGTGGTAGCAGTGGATGACTCATCACAAACAATGCAAACAATAGAGAAAGTAAACACTTCTGTGACTATGACATACTTTCTCATATGCACAGTTTGTCCTTGACATACTCTTGTACCACTGTCATGCATTGTGGTGCCTGTACCTGCACCTCTGCCTCTTCTTTACAGTGAGTGTCACATCCTCATCATGGTAGTTAAGCTTATAATGACACGTTGGTAATTACAGTCTCAACAAAATATTGTCCACGACATTGATCCCCCACTTTTCCTGACCTTCATAAGGAGTAACTGAATCTCTGCCTGTCTCTAGCTCAGAGCTGTTGATCGACATCAAGGTGCCTTGCACTTGATTACTTATGTATGCGGTGGGAAGAGAATGGTCTCTGGGGAGTAGAGTGCATGCTGGGATGTGTTAACCCCCCGCAAAGGCCTGTTGATCCAATCATGATGAACAGGCTGCCTTCCCGGCACTGCACACTGACTCTCCTTGGACTGACCTTGAGGGTAGTGTTGTGGTAGTGTGGCTGTGACTTGTGCGCATGAAAGCTGTGCATTCAAAGACATTATCTGTCTCGCACTTGAGGACTTATAATGTAACATAATGTAATATACATCAGGCTGGACTGTGCATGACTGATTTGAATACCAAGTGGTTTTTGCATTTCATTCTTACATGGGCATGGAAAAGACTAGATTCTGAGTGACTGGCAGGTGCCCATTATTATCACAATAATCAAAAAATCATATATACAATCATAATCACAATAACAGGATCCCTCTATAGCTCCAGTCAGCATTTTAACCATCTCTGTAAAGCAGTGCACATGGTACATTATGTTAAAATGCAGACAACAGTAGCAACTGTATTTCTACTTTGTGCTACAGCCTCACTGGTGAAAGCAACCTTGGTCTTATTTTTGTAGTTTGGACCATCATCCCTGTTGTAATAATAACACTGAACTCACTGAAGTAATTTCTGTGATCTGGGAACCAGTAACATTGCTAAAATGAAGTGAGACGGGACAAAGAACAAGAGTGGTCGGACAGTACCAGAATGCAATTTGTTACAATTTCTACATGTCAGTGACGACACAAAATGATGATGATTCAAGTGCCCCTTGCACTGGGCGCTTAGAAGTTCTGATGCCATTTTTCCAACTTTATCTTTGTTTACTAAGTAGTGTTTCTAACAGATGAATACTGGCAGCAGGATGAGTTACATGAACTAGCATCTGATGAGTAGCTCAAATCCAGCTGTGTCACATGCTTCCATGGAAAGGATACAGCTCAAGGAAATCTGGCCTTTTTGGGAGAGACTACTATGCAAGCCTGCAAGAAAACTGTGGATATAATCAATCTCTTGGCTAGAGATGTCCATGTTAGACTGTACCTTTCGCTTCTTATATTAGCAATGCAGACTGCAGCAGCATTTTGATCAGCCTTCAATGCGGCAGGTACTGGACATAGAAAGTGACAGCATCAGTAATAGAGGCTGAGGACTGTTAAACTCTGTAGGAAAGTGATGAGGAGAGGGCTTTTTGCTGACACAGGGAAGAGGGAGGTATCAAATGTCAAGGGCCACATTAATCCTTCTGTTTCCTCATGGCTCTGAGCGGAGTAAGACTGAATAAATATGAATGCAAACATCTTGTATGCGTTGCAACTAGATTCTAAATGTCATAGAAACTGCCTGTGTACATTTCAGGAGTTATATTCTATGATCATCTTTTCAGTGATTGGTATTATTATTGTCACTCGGTATTATTTGATTTATCTTCCACACCGCCTTGTTTCCACTAACTGCATCAGTCAGTTTCTGTTTATAATGAAAGCACCGTTCAGTCTAACTTCTCTAATTGATTGAAGGCGGATGATTTGACTGACTCAACCACTCTATTGATTTTGCATCCTATTTAAAGAGAGTTTGTGATTTTGGTGTGGAAGGAGAACAGAGAGTCGGTCAATAATCAGTGGCTAGGGATTAAATCATAGCTCATACTGTGCTCTGACATGCAGATCACCAGCTGAGCGTTTCAGGCGCTGGACTGAACAGCGTCACTCAGTCAGTTTTATGGACAAGATGATGCCTTTTGTTGTTACAGCTTACTGTGGGTTGTTAGTATTAAAGTCCTGGCCTCATTGCTACACTCTCCTCTAATCATCACTGGGATAAGCACCATTACCATGACAACAGCGGATGTATGTTGTGGCTGTCTAAAACATATGGCCTTGGTCCATTCCGAGTGCACTCTAGCAACTTTCACGCCAGATTGTATCGTCACGCTTTAATCAGAGTGAAGTTCAGACCGGTGTTCTTTCTGTTCTGATGAAAAATTACTGCAAAATAGCGTCCATGGCCTTTTTCAATTTGTAATTTTTAGAAATAGTGACCTCCATGCAAGTGTATACCATGCCAGTGTGCTTTGTGTTTTATTCTCATTATTGTGGTTGGAGTTGTGAGGGGAGACAGGAAATGTTGAGAGATTAAGATAAGATAAGACTTTATTGATCCCACAGCGGGGAAATTTACTTGTTAGGCAGCTCACAAGCAAAACAGTAAAAAAGGATAAAGTGCAGAAAAACAAGAAGTGTTAATGCAATTCAAGTACAAAAAATGTGCAAAAAATAGCGTATTTACAATCTAAGAAAGTTGGGAGGGGGGGGGGTGGAGAGAAGTGAAGACGGGGGGTAGAGGGGGGTGAAAGTGGTCGGGGGAGGATGGTGGGAACCGCTGAACTTGGAATGTGTGAAGGGGGGAGGAGGGGTGGCAGAGGGAGTGGGGTTGGAGTCAAATCTGTTGAAGAACTGATTTAACTTGTTTGCCCAGTGATGGTCTCCATCGGCTGTCCCTCTGTCTCCCCTCTGTCCATGACCAGAGATGGTCTCTCCAGCTTGTTCTTCTAACTGGTCTTGGTTCGCCTGATCTTATATTTGAGTTCATGTTGAACTTTCCTCTGCTCCTCTCTGTCCCCTGAAATGAAAGCCCTCTTCTTCTCGTTCAGCAGGGCTTTTAGCTCAGGGGTCACCCACGGCTTGTTGTTAGAGAAACACCATACCCTACCGGTTGGCACAGTGTTCTCCACACAGAAGTTGACATGTATCGATGATACAGTGGGTCAGGCCATCGAGAGTGTCTCCCAATCAGTTCCAAACAGTCTCTCATTGGCCTCATCAGTCCACACTCTCACAGACTTCTTCAGCCGAATGCTGACAGTGAGTAACTCGATGTCCTTGGTGCAGAGTTGGTCCTTAACACAGATGTGCGCTGGGTTGCACCATTTCTCATTAATGAACACCGCAAGTCCCACGCCTTTCCTCTTACCACTCTCCTGTCCGTGCGCGCAAGTTTAAATCCGTCCAGGGAAACCACAGAGTCTGGTGAAAATTAGTTGTGGAACTCTTGCATGGAAAGCAAACTAACCCACAAACACATACAGCAAACACAGAGTGACCCTATTACTCGTTTGGAGTGATGTTTCTGGCCATTTGACAAATTGATTGATTGATTAGCACAGTTTTTTTTACATTAGATAAGCATTTATATTACTGTCTCTATTTCAGAAATAAATCCAGATATAATGTGGTTTCCATGCCTGTGAGTCTGGATTTGTGTGTTCCATCTAGCCTAGAAATGTCAGGTGTAGGCCCCTGAGGTTCAGCTACTGCTCTGTTTTGTTGTTGTTGTTGCTTGCTGTCAGCTTTTAAAGTTGGGTTATTGTGTCAGTTATGCAGGGCACGTATTAATTTTTACCAAGATGAATAATCTTAATGTTTACAGCATATGCCATATTATCAGGGCCTCTCTTCAGTACATCCTGTCTATGTCTGTCTTTATTCGTAAGGCATCTTTCTCTAGCCCTAGGTTATCAAAGTGAGTGGTTAGGGTTGGGGTGAAGCACCCCCCCCAACGGATCCACCTTACCTCATTAACCACGTCAACATAGAAACATTAAAACAAGACTAGAGTAACACCTAATAAATGACTGGACTGCATACAGTTAATAAAGGACAGTAGCTAAAGTCTGCTCGAATTTGAGAGTAGAATGTTAATTTTAAAAAAAGTGAATGTAGGACTTTTTCTTTGACAGTGTTTTTACTGTGTAGTGGGTTGCCTTGAGCCCCCAAATCACTAAATCCACTCCTGTTCTGACTGATCTGCTTCGGCACAACTGTTTACGCCTGTTTTTCACGCGTGACTGTGGTTCACAGCAAAAATAGACTATGCCTAGGCTATATCTGAAAATGACCCAGTCATGAAATAAATATCATATTTTTTAACCATTTCAGCAGTTGTGACTGTGAAGACAGTAGCGGCTACATCTGCACTATATAGTCATAGCAGAAAAACAACGTAAGCTATAATTATATTACGTCAATAATTTAATAGGTGAAGGGCAATAATTTTTGGGGGGGCATCCCAGGCATAAGAGCAGGGTCTGTGTGTGTGTGTGTGTGTGTGTGTGTGTGTGTGTGTGTGTGTGTGTGTGTGTGTGTGTGTGTGTGTGTGT
>JBBMJY010000025.1:20923311-20963181 GCA_037833715.1 Toxotes lorentzi
TGAAGAGGCCGAGACTGATCTTCGATTGGGATGGAGGTGGCAGGCCACTGAAGGCTCCACAGCTGGGGGTTCGGCCAACCCCAGCTCACTCATCCCCTGAATTTCCAGTTTGGAACAGCCCTTGGTTGGCAACTTGCTCTTAAAGGGGCTGGGCCAGTACCGACTCATTTCCCTCATCCAAGCAGGCACTGCTGGAAGAAGCTGTTTGGGTGGAGGCTGGGCTGGCGGGAGCCTCTTGCCATCATACAGGTCCCGCTCTGTTCCCTCAGCAGCCAAACTGAGGATTCTGTGTCCATCATGTCCGCCCAGCTCCTCGGAGCTCACGCTTGATGGACGTCAGCCTTGGGAGTTGCGGCTGTCAGACAGGGATCCTGACTGTTAGCCACGGCTACTCTCAGCCTCCTTTCCAAAACTTTGGATCCGCTAGCGAAGCCTGGGCGTGTTTAGTGCCCATGCATGCTATGCACATTGGGTGAGGGTCCCTGCCCGAGATGGTCGCACCGCATGACACGGGCGGGATACAGCCTCCTTAGCCTTCGGCTCTGACCCTTTGGCTGGGGTAGCGGGGGTAGCAGCCATAGACATGCTAATGGAAAGGGGCAAAGGCTCCGGTAAATTATCAGACTTGGCTCGTCACGACACGTTAGCACCTGTCCACGCTAGAGCTAGCAGTGAAGCTATAACCTAGCAAATAGCAATGTTATGAGTTAGCTCGTCTTGACACGTTAGCTAAACTCAAAATAAGTCCGGATAACAAATTAATGTTAACCAAACTGGTACCAATCAAACCCGCCTTGACACGTTAGTCTGTATACTTCTCGTGAAGTACTTACTCGACGCGATCCGGACTAAGAGGAAACTGCGTTCGGCAACGTACTCCTTGACGGGACGGCTGAGAACTGTTAAGCAGCTAGCCAAAATCCTGGAACGCGTTGAAGGAGCAAAGTAGTTCTCACGGGAAGAAAGCGAGAATGATTTAGGAGGGGACGGTTGACCGTGGTAATAAGAGGGTAATAAGGGTCTCCGAGCACGGCTCGACCGGTCTGTCACTGACAGACGTGATGTCATTGGAGCTTCCGTAGTTGGTCACGCCCAAGGCGATTCCCCACAGTGAAACACCGAGCGAAGTTAGAAAGAGAACTTAACAGTCGACACTGCACATCCTTGGGTCCTCAGCAATACACTTGTGAATTTTGAAGTCGATCGAATGATCAGTTGTTGAGAAAATCTAAATACAGACAGCCAGATTTCTTCATTTATAGTTAGAAGCACTAGGGGTGTGTCATATCATACCATACAATAATAACGATATAAATTTTTTGATGATAAAAATTTGTCATATCGTGACACACTGTAGGGACACGATGACATATGACTCATTTACGTTCCCTACTACATACATAACAATGTCTGAGAGTGAGAGCAGCATCATCTTCAACCTCCAATGAGGATTTAGAACCAAAAAAGGGAGCTACCTCAGTGTTGTGGAAGTGGTTTGGCCACAAGAGGTCAGACATCCAACAAAATACAATATTTTGCAAAATATGCAGGAGAACTGTTACTGCAAAAGGTGGAAACACAACAAACCTGTTTCACCACCAGAAGCAAAAACAAAGCCAAATACAATCAGCCTTGAAGACACGTGAGGAGGAGATGCAAGCAGCTAGTGATGTGCGGCCTAAAAGTAAACACATGGAGCGATTGAGCATTGCTGGAGCACTCACTACCTGCACTCCTTATGATTTAAAAAAAAAAAAAAAAAGCAGACGGTGGCAGGACATTACGGACGTATTGTTTGGTCAAAAATATGACGCCAATTCAGACAGTGGAAAGGGAGGGATTTAAAGATACACCATCCCAGGTAGAAAAATATTTTCAATTATGTAGTCTGTCCTACATGACAGTAAATCATTGGAAAACAAGGGTGGAAAATGCCTTACATATTGTGTGTGCAATAAAAAAAAAATGCTGTTGTTTGGAAGCTGCAATCACTAATAATATATTGTTCAGTAATTTTTTCCATTTCGTCATAAATATCGTTATCGCAGATTTCCTTGAAATATTGTGATATAGTTTTGAGGCTATATTGCCCACCCTTAAGATGCACTATTTTATTCATTTAGTCAATAGCAGCTGAACCAAAGCACCTCAGTAAGAGCATGCTACATGTATCCTCTGGAGCCTTAATTTGCCCATATGTATTGCCTTGCATATCGGATCAATGTACAAAGGTTGAATGTCAGTTAGCGAAAGTGGTGAAAGTGAGCCTGCAGGCCATGGCCACAGGCTAATAAAATTTTGATGCAGCTTTATTTAGAACTATATTTTACAGGATTACGTTCCAGGCTCCATTTCCAACTTCAAAGCCAAGCTTTCACCACTGCTGGGGGTAGCAGGCTTAGCTGCACCACTCCCTAGAATAGGAAGGTTCCCTGACAACTTTGTGCTTTTTTTTTTTTTTTTTTTTTTTTTCCGGCTTTCAAGTGATCAGTTCTAATCTGACTCACTTTATTTTTCATCCTTTCCCCACTTCGCTCTGTTAATCCTTGAAGTGAGATATGCAATGGGTTTGTGTGTGGCTCTCGATTAGATTAGATTAGATTAGTGCTTTCATCACTTGTGGCCAGATGAGAGATAGAGTGATGGGGAGTGGGGTGGATATAGAACTGCCAGCGCTCTCCATTTAAATGGTTCTTGAGTGGTGACAGCTTTACTCCAGAATAAACACTTGATCGGCTGTGCATGTTTGATTATGTTAATATTTCTGTTGCTCATATACATTCATAACCTAGAGCTGATGTGAATTCATCTCGTTGGTTTCATATTTCGGTTGTCTCAATGTGTTTTGTGCTAGAAGGACTGCATAATACTGTTAAGGTCACGATCTCAGTTCAGGCCTGTATGAGATCCATTTCATCTCATTATTTTTAGGTCACAGCAGGTTTGTGGACAAACTGACCTATGGAGTTTAGTTTTAGAGTGATGACTGAACAATCTGAGCCTAATGACTGTTTTCCTTGAGGTTTTCACAGGACTAAAGCGGGATGCTAAATGCTGTAATAAAAAAAAGGTTTGTTCAACAACATTTCTCTCTTTATAACTGGATTAGACCTTTGTGTTTTTGGGCAAAGGCTATCAAAGGTTACAGCTGTGTATTAGTTACAGTTTTTACCCTTTATTTAAATTGCCGGACATTGGAAAACATTTGTTCTCTACGCAGGAAGTCTTTCAGACACATTTCTCAGTTGTCCATCTCACGCACTTCTGACAGAACTAGAATGACATGTGCATAAAGACAACCCAAATCATATTTTTACATTGACGCTAGTTTTGCAGTACTAAAACCATACTGTTACGTGAGCAAATTCTCACATTTAGGATGCTGGAACCAGGGACTATTTGGTAGTTTTGCTTGAAAAATTACTTAAACAATAAATCAGTTATCAAAGCAGTTGCTGGTTACCAGATTTACGTGATTAATTATACTAGCTCTATCTTTTAGCTGAATTAGCTCTAAATGGTGCACCTGAGAAAATTGTCATATCAGTCCTTTGCAAATAGTACAAAGAATTTGAGCTCATTCTGCAGTCCCTAGCATGTGATAAATATCCATGTTGCATTTAAGTACAGTCAACCTTGCCTTTTGGCCCTCGTCTTTTTCATTATGACCACTTTCTCACTCGGTTTCTTTGTACATCACTTCCTCCCTTTCATTCCCTCTTTCTCTTTGTCCTCCTGCTGGATGGATGGTGTGCAGCTTAGCAAGGTGCAGCAGCTGGTGCCCCAGGAGATCACTGACCTGGGGTGAACACTGAAGAAGAGTCAAATTAAGGTTTTATTTCATTACTCACACTGAAACACCAGCAGCGGCTGCACAATGTCATCTAGAGGGTAAACACTGCTCAACCAGGAGGTAACAACAAAAACATCAACATCAACATCACCATCACAGCAAAGAAGACCACAAAAACTTATATCTGCAGCACTGAAAGTAAAGCTGGTGTTTATTTAAATTTTTTGGTGTATTTTAGATGATAGCAGTTATTTGTATTCCTCTCAGTCCCTCTCTCTTCTGTTGTCTCTTTATATCTGGGGTTACAGTATTATGTCATGCAAAGAGATTGCGCCAGCGGTAGCCAGAGAGCAGCAGAGAGAGCACCTCTGGGTGGTTGGATGTGTTTGTTAAGCATGGTAATTCACTGTGGGGAGAACACACACACACACACACACAAAAAAAAAAAAGATTTCAAAGATAGCCTGCCTCTCTGACAGTCTTTTCTCTGTCTGGACTTTCAGCCTCATGGCTCAAATGATTCCATATCTTATATAAGGACAGATTAATAATAAAGAAAGAATGGGGGGAAAAAAAGCAAATCCAGACAAAAAGGCTTCAAACAGCCATCAGTTAGGAGTCAGATATGCAGCATGTACGATCTCACTCTGCCATTGCATCTAACCCAATTTGCTGACTACTGTGACATTTTTGTGATCATGGAAAAGTGCAGTGGCTGAATGTATTGTTGCAGGGCCTCTCCTTTTTTTTTTTTTTTGATAAATGTGCTCTGAGCTCTTCCTTATCTGACAGGAAGTATTAAAACATGAATCACACCATTTGTTTTTCTGTCTTTTCCAAGACTAACCCAACTGACAGTAGTATCTAAGCACAGTGACGTGTTTCAAATGAAGGACTTTAAGGTAGTTCCTGTTGGACAGAGCAAGATTTAAAACAAACAGGAATAATACTTGTAATTAATATCATTATACAGAAATAATCAGTCTATCATATGCTACATGTCATTGCTGTTTTTGTTTTTTGAGAGAGAACATTATGTGACTGGTGACATCATAAAGGGACAATGATGACAGCACTCTTGTGATGTCACAGGTGCCATCATAAAGGGACAATGATGACATCACTCTTTTGCAATTCACTGGTGCCATCATAAAGGGACAATGATGACATCACTCTTTTGCAATTCACTGGTGACATCATAAAGGGACAATGATGACATCACTCTTGTGATGTCACAGGTGCCATCATAAAGGTACAATGATGACATCACTCTTTTGCAATTCACTGGTGACATCATAAAGGGACAATGATGACATCACTCTTGTGATGTCACTGCTGCCATCATAAAGGGACAATGATGATATCACTCTTTTGCAATTTACTGATGACATCATAAAGGGACGATGATGACATCACTCGTGATGTCACCGGTGCCATCATAAAGGGACGATGATGACATCACTCTTGTGATGTCACAGGTGCCATCATAAAGAGACAATGATGACATCACTCTTTTGCAATTCACTGGTGACATCATAAAGGGACAATGATGACTGATGACATCACTGTTCAAAAGTCTATAAGTAGGACCCAAATATCTGGAGTTATTTCACTCTCCACAAACCTACCTTACTATCAGCACAATGAACGGCACAACAGAGCAGGCAGGTCAGCAAGAGAACACACCAAATGCAGCATTCCACTCAAATCAACAACTAAGGAAGCATTTAGTGAAGTTGCTTGTTGCCCTACTTGTCTCTCAGACAAAAGCTAAAACTGAATTGAATTACGCCATTTTAGAAGA
This sequence comes from Toxotes lorentzi, assembly GCA_037833715.1. NCBI lineage: Eukaryota > Metazoa > Chordata > Actinopteri > Toxotidae > Toxotes > Toxotes lorentzi. The sequence continues at coordinate 20,928,909 of JBBMJY010000025.1, forward strand.
GGCTATCATAGAACGCTTATTTAACAGAATATGGACTGAGGTTCAGGACACCAACTTTGAAATAACATCACACATGTTAGAAACTTTTGATAAGGCTGTGTTAAAGGAACTGGCCAAAAAATTGGGCAGCGAACGTGAAGTACTATTCCATATGATGTCTGAGGACCCCGCACATGAAATTATAATTAGTGGTTATTTCATAAAACACCTGCTTAGACCTACAGGCTGTAGCTTCATGTATCGAATCAGAAAAGCCTTATGTGATAATTGGCCCTTCATACTGATGACTACAGCAATATCAGCTGGCCTAGCGCTTCATAAATCTCCGCCTAATGTTTATTTTATAGTTACATGATACCACAAACCAGTTGGTTTGTGGTATCATGTACCTAAAATCTAAGAAAAAGACTATCCTTTGACAACATGGTATCTGGAGGAATACTAGTGTTCCTCCTCATACCACGTTGTTAAAGGATGGTCTATACTAATATTACCCCAGATACCACAACTGACCAACTGAAAGCCTAAGAAAAAGACCATCCTTTAACACCGTGGTATCTGGAGGAATACTAGTGTTCCCACTGATACCACGGTGTTAAAGGATGGTCTATACTAATGTTACTCCAGATACCACAGCAAATGTTGTGGCATGGGTTTTCTCCAGGTGCTCTGGTTTCTCCCATTAGTTTCAATAAAATGTTACTATAAAAAAAAAAAAAAAAAGTTCTGTTTGTATTTCTCATTCTATCACTTGTTTGTGCATGTTTAACTTGATTGAAAATCTGCTGGTTAAATTTCACTTCAGTCACAGTCAACCGACTGTGACTGAAGTGAAATTTAACCAGCAGATTTTCAACTTCCTCCCTCATGTGTTACACAAACTGAGCAAAGGCAACACACTATTGATGAGGCATCAGTAGTATGTTGCCTTTGATTATGTAATTAGTGATATAATCAAAGGTGTATTGCCTTTGATGATGTCATCAGTGATACTAAAGGGTTGTGTCTCAGTTCAAAGAAAAATAAGGTTACCATGGCAACAGTGTGTGCAATTTAAAATAAATGGAGGCATCTCTGTTGATTTTTCCCGAGAACTGCTTCCAAAAAAATTAACACAGTGGTTCCTTGGGTATTCAGTAATACACCCCCATTATCTTTATTTCTAAATTACCTTAAACGTAGTTTGGAATTTCTGTACTGACATTTCTTGTTTCTAATCACCCATAAAGGTTAATTTAAAGGTTGTTTGAAAGACAAAATAAACTTGCAAACCAACAGCTTTGAAGAAGTTTGAGACAGTAAGCCTGTTAATACTGTTACAATACTGTCCCCAAATAATGGGACAACACACATCTCTATATTTATGTAGTAAATGAACTATGATAATTATTATTCAGTGTATCCCACTACATTAATGTTATTTTAAATAAATTACAGAAAACATTGTTTTAACGACCCCGCCTCTCGCCCATAGTCAGCTGGGATAGGCTCCAGCTCCCCCGCGACCCTGACGGATCAAGCGGTAGACAATGGATGGATGGGTGGATTGTTTGAACGTTAATTAATTAATGTTCTGACTGTTTTTTGATTTTGAATCATGAAATGTACTAAACAAATAGGTGCCATGATCAGACACTTCAGAACCACCTTGATCAGATTGGATGTACAGCCTATAGTGGTTGCTAGAGGACCCTTGCATGGGCTTGACTTTACAGGCCTCTGTAATGTATGATGAGGAGACATAGTGGTCTCAGAGTGCTATTAAAACCTAAAAGCCACGAGCTTTTCTTCAATGTGAGGTAACTTAATGACACTGACAACAGATGCCACAGAAATGTTAAAGGTCATTACTCAAGCTAATCTCTTAAAACAGTAAAAACACTCTAAGGCCGTCTTTATGTGGAAGAATCAGTGTTGGAAGCATGATTCTTGATCTCACACATGTACAAACGTAGATAGTTTGACAGTGGTTTACATGCAGCATCATCATGAAGCTGACACATTGCAGTCATGACAGCCCTTCGTGGCTCTTTAGCTGATTGCATTTGTCAGAGAATCCAATATATTATACAAGGCTGTTATGAATATCAAAAAGAGCACTACAGGTGCAATCCTCTTGTTAAAAAGCCCTTCTGTTTCTCACCGCTAACATCCTCTCAACCAATTGTAGTATAAAAGTATATTTTGTCAGGCAGTTGAAGAGTTGTAGAGAAATCAGAGTACAAAGACATTTTCATGGTGAGTGGGGGTATCAGGACAGAGGGAAGAAGGTGCCAGTTCTACTCATTTTACAGGAAGGCTAACATAGCAGCGTCAACGACACGCCAGTGCTCATCAGCCTCCTACACAGAGCCGGCTGCTCAATCCACTTACTCCAGTGTGTAGCCATTTTTTTACTCCCTCAGCCCTAAAGCAGTGCAACTAAAGTGGCCTGGAAGGCTATAGAGATTGGACAGTGTGCTCCAGTTTGGCTAAATCTGTTCCCGTTATGCAGAGAAAAGATATAGAAGAGTGATTGTGGTTTGAATCTACATAAGCTGGACAGGATTTTGACAACATCACGAGTGATGTCACAGGTGCCATCATAAAGAGACAATGATGACATCACTCTTTTGCAATTCACTGGTGACATCATAAAGGGACAATGATGACTGATGACATCACTGTTCAAAAGTCTATAAGTAGGACCCAAATATCTGGAGTTATTTCACTCTCCACAAACCTACCTTACTATCAGCACAATGAACGGCACAACAGAGCAGGCAGGTCAGCAAGAGAACACACCAAATGCAGCATTCCACTCAAATCAACAACTAAGGAAGCATTTAGTGAAGTTGCTTGTTGCCCTACTTGTCTCTCAGACAAAAGCTAAAACTGAATTGAATTACGCCATTTTAGAAGAGGCTATCATAGAACGCTTATTTAACAGAATATGGACTGAGGTTCAGGACACCAACTTTGAAATAACATCACACATGTTAGAAACTTTTGATAAGGCTGTGTTAAAGGAACTGGCCAAAAAATTGGGCAGCGAACGTGAAGTACTATTCCATATGATGTCTGAGGACCCCGCACATGAAATTATAATTAGTGGTTATTTCATAAAACACCTGCTTAGACCTACAGGCTGTAGCTTCATGTATCGAATCAGAAAAGCCTTATGTGATAATTGGCCCTTCATACTGATGACTACAGCAATATCAGCTGGCCTAGCGCTTCATAAATCTCCGCCTAATGTTTATTTTATAGTTACATGATACCACAAACCAGTTGGTTTGTGGTATCATGTACCTAAAATCTAAGAAAAAGACTATCCTTTGACAACATGGTATCTGGAGGAATACTAGTGTTCCTCCTCATACCACGTTGTTAAAGGATGGTCTATACTAATATTACCCCAGATACCACAACTGACCAACTGAAAGCCTAAGAAAAAGACCATCCTTTAACACCGTGGTATCTGGAGGAATACTAGTGTTCCCACTGATACCACGGTGTTAAAGGATGGTCTATACTAATGTTACTCCAGATACCACAGCAAATGTTGTGGCATGGGTTTTCTCCAGGTGCTCTGGTTTCTCCCATTAGTTTCAATAAAATGTTACTATAAAAAAAAAAAAAAAAAGTTCTGTTTGTATTTCTCATTCTATCACTTGTTTGTGCATGTTTAACTTGATTGAAAATCTGCTGGTTAAATTTCACTTCAGTCACAGTCAACCGACTGTGACTGAAGTGAAATTTAACCAGCAGATTTTCAACTTCCTCCCTCATGTGTTACACAAACTGAGCAAAGGCAACACACTATTGATGAGGCATCAGTAGTATGTTGCCTTTGATTATGTAATTAGTGATATAATCAAAGGTGTATTGCCTTTGATGATGTCATCAGTGATACTAAAGGGTTGTGTCTCAGTTCAAAGAAAAATAAGGTTACCATGGCAACAGTGTGTGCAATTTAAAATAAATGGAGGCATCTCTGTTGATTTTTCCCGAGAACTGCTTCCAAAAAAATTAACACAGTGGTTCCTTGGGTATTCAGTAATACACCCCCATTATCTTTATTTCTAAATTACCTTAAACGTAGTTTGGAATTTCTGTACTGACATTTCTTGTTTCTAATCACCCATAAAGGTTAATTTAAAGGTTGTTTGAAAGACAAAATAAACTTGCAAACCAACAGCTTTGAAGAAGTTTGAGACAGTAAGCCTGTTAATACTGTTACAATACTGTCCCCAAATAATGGGACAACACACATCTCTATATTTATGTAGTAAATGAACTATGATAATTATTATTCAGTGTATCCCACTACATTAATGTTATTTTAAATAAATTACAGAAAACATTGTTTTAACGACCCCGCCTCTCGCCCATAGTCAGCTGGGATAGGCTCCAGCTCCCCCGCGACCCTGACGGATCAAGCGGTAGACAATGGATGGATGGGTGGATTGTTTGAACGTTAATTAATTAATGTTCTGACTGTTTTTTGATTTTGAATCATGAAATGTACTAAACAAATAGGTGCCATGATCAGACACTTCAGAACCACCTTGATCAGATTGGATGTACAGCCTATAGTGGTTGCTAGAGGACCCTTGCATGGGCTTGACTTTACAGGCCTCTGTAATGTATGATGAGGAGACATAGTGGTCTCAGAGTGCTATTAAAACCTAAAAGCCACGAGCTTTTCTTCAATGTGAGGTAACTTAATGACACTGACAACAGATGCCACAGAAATGTTAAAGGTCATTACTCAAGCTAATCTCTTAAAACAGTAAAAACACTCTAAGGCCGTCTTTATGTGGAAGAATCAGTGTTGGAAGCATGATTCTTGATCTCACACATGTACAAACGTAGATAGTTTGACAGTGGTTTACATGCAGCATCATCATGAAGCTGACACATTGCAGTCATGACAGCCCTTCGTGGCTCTTTAGCTGATTGCATTTGTCAGAGAATCCAATATATTATACAAGGCTGTTATGAATATCAAAAAGAGCACTACAGGTGCAATCCTCTTGTTAAAAAGCCCTTCTGTTTCTCACCGCTAACATCCTCTCAACCAATTGTAGTATAAAAGTATATTTTGTCAGGCAGTTGAAGAGTTGTAGAGAAATCAGAGTACAAAGACATTTTCATGGTGAGTGGGGGTATCAGGACAGAGGGAAGAAGGTGCCAGTTCTACTCATTTTACAGGAAGGCTAACATAGCAGCGTCAACGACACGCCAGTGCTCATCAGCCTCCTACACAGAGCCGGCTGCTCAATCCACTTACTCCAGTGTGTAGCCATTTTTTTACTCCCTCAGCCCTAAAGCAGTGCAACTAAAGTGGCCTGGAAGGCTATAGAGATTGGACAGTGTGCTCCAGTTTGGCTAAATCTGTTCCCGTTATGCAGAGAAAAGATATAGAAGAGTGATTGTGGTTTGAATCTACATAAGCTGGACAGGATTTTTTTTAGGAAAAGTATGTGGCCACAGAAGTATGATTTTACAAAGAAGTAGTTTAAAATTCGAAATATGCTTGTTCACATTGTTGCTGAGAGTTTGATGAGAAGATCATTACCACTATCTTATCTACACACTAAATGTGAAGGCATACAGTACCTAGCAGCAAGTTAGTTTAGCTTTGTCTCTTTTTATATGAAATAAACAAACAAGATAGAACCTGTTAATTATTTAGATTCAGGGGTGCTGTTAGGAAGGTTTTATTATCCTTGCAGCTAGACTAGCTTGTTTTTGCGCTAACTAAGCTAACAAGCTGCTAACTTCGTGTTTACCCTACAGGCATAAGAGTGGTATCAATCAGTCTTGTCTAACACATGTAAATATGTATATTTCCCAAAATGTTTAACAACTAGTTCCAACAGATATGATAATACTAAGTAGTTTTAGTAGTAGTATTAGAGTAAAATTAGCAAGTAAAATCTCATGTTGTCAGCTGTTGTAGGAGGCTCAACACAATGTAGCCTGATTTATTATTTTTTTTTAATGCCCTTGATCCTTTTTGATTCATGCTCTTTAGAAAAACTGCATGGTTATGAAATCACTTTGCCCCCAAACTTTACTCACACATATATGTATATATTCATCCAGATATCTCTTATTTTTAAGTTCCACTGGAGCATCTCTAAATGATTTCTGACAAATCTACTCAGTGGTACATCTTAAAATAAACTGCCCTTTTCCCTCCATCTCCTCCTGACTGCTGCTGAATTCAAATCACATCTCTCCTCCTTTCCTGAGCTCTGTTGCCTAAGGTTGGGCCTGTGACTCATCATAAAGGAGAGTTAGATAATGTGGTGGTGCCCTGAATGCTATGCACACGGCATACACAGAAAAAATACAATATTAGAGCAAAGAAATAAGGTCAAGTTCAATAAGTAAGTGCTCTGTGGATGCTATGCGAATGCATATGAGGCGAGCCTACTGTTCAGCAGAATCATACTAATGAGACTGGGCACAGTGTACAGTCGCACAGGATTAGGAATAGATCATGTGGTATAGAACACTTAGAAATCTAAAGCCTAAAGACAGCTAGACTCAACATAGGTTTATTATTAATTTCCATAGCTGATATGCTGAAACACATTATTTTTGTAATACACATTCAGATGACCAAAAAGAAAAAAAGAAAAATAACTGTCAATTATTTATTGTGTTTCGGTTCACAATTTCCTGTTCAAAGAACATTATGTTTCTAATTTATTTCTTATGTCATACATTTTAAATGTATTAAGTCCTAATTGCAAGTGTTACTCAAGTAGAAAACATAAAACGAACATAAAATGAAAATAAAGTTTGCTATTTACATATTATAGCAAAATAAAACTGAATAAAAAACCTCCAATGTGGCAAATCCATTTGCTTTGTGAAATTATATGTATGAAGGAAGTATTATTCTGCCATTATATATCAGCGTCAGGAATGATGAATTAAAAGATGAATTAATTTTTATGTCCTTAACATCAGTAATGCTAAACTGTCTCACTTGTATCTCCTCCAAATGCACAGTTAATGTGATTGATTTAATGTGAGTAATTTACTGCTATCAAGATGTAATATCTGCTCCTCATTAGGTTTAGATATTATGCAGTGCATAGTGTATCCTATACTGCAGTGCACTGTGAATAGCATGAAATACCGCTTAATAAATCATGTAACAGGAGAGTTGCCCCTGCAGTTTCCAGTTGTCATAGCAAATCTTCAAAGCGGCTGTAAAATAGAAGCTATTTTCTATCTGTATATGTAAGAATCGTATCACAGGGAAGAACATTTGACATTCATCAAATATGAGACGGTTATAAATTAATTCCCAGCTCCATTGTATGTGTACTTTGTGAATTGCACATTGTTCTCCAGTGCATTTTCCTCAAGGCTTTAAAATAAATTTGCTCCAATAAGGCTCATAGCTTTTCTCTCCAGTTTCACAAATCCTGGTTTTGTCATGGCACCATCCTGACCTCACACTGCTACTCTTTCTATAGCTGGGTATCAGAGATATATGAATTGTGTAGGGGTATATGTGTATGTGTTTATGATCCACATTCAAGCAATTGCTAACTCAACTCAATTGCTAAATCTAACTCTAAACGATTTTAATTCACTCTCCTGACCTGTGAGCAATGAGCTCTCTGCAGGCTTGATTGCAGCATGTGATGTGTTTACAGTCTTGCGGTGCTGATTAAGTACTGGGAAGGTTGTTCTCCACCAGCCACAGCTAAATTAAAATGGGGAGGTGAGATCCTGTCATCACCAGCTTCAGCACATCACACACAAGAAGAGCAACTGCTTGCTCACCTGTTACATTTATGGTAACTTGGCACCACATTTTGTAATGGCTGAAATCAGAGAAATCCCAGGATTTCCCCATCAACTGTAGAAATCCTGAATAGAGATTTTACAGTTTAATAGTCTACAGGTGATCATTAGTGAAAGTGTAAGGAAAGGTTTAAACAAGTGTGTCACTGAGTTAACATAAGCTCCAAATGTTTGCATGTCTGACTAACTAGACTAACCGTAGTAACTTAAGCCTTAGGCTAAGGAACATTTTGTTAGTTACAAGTTATGTGAAAAAAAGGGGGGAAAAAAAGCCCCATTCATGAAGAACACTGTTCTTCCATGGAAAGATATTCCTTCATTTGGTGTTTTGATGTTGGTGGTGGAGAGCAGTGTTTAACATGTCAGTCCAGAATCTCACTTAAGTGTTCAATTGGGTAAAGATCTGGTGACTGGCATATGATTCACATAATTTTCATATTCATCAAACTATTCAGTGACCCCTTGTGCCATATGGACAGGGCATTGTCATCCTGGAAGAGACCATTCCCATCAGGATAGAAATGTTTCATCATGGTAAAAAGATGATCACTCAGAACAAATTTGGTTTGATTTGCAGTGACCCTTCCCTCTAAGGGGACAAGTGGACCCAAACCATGCCAGCAAAATGCCCCTCACCACATAACAGAGCCAGCAGGTCCCCTCACTGTAAGCGTCATGCATTTAGGCCTGTACCGTTCTCCTAGTGTACACCACACATGCACTCACCCACTTGTCGAGAATATGGTGAAGGTTGACTCATCTAACCGTCTAAGAGTTGCTCTTCTGTTTTTCTTACATATGACACTAATGCAGGAGCATCAAGGTCATCAAATGTGCACTGTTGATCAGTTGTTCAGGCAGTTTTACTTGACTGTCAGTTGGAGACTCATGAAGCTAACATTAGCTTAATTAGCTAGCTACAGCTGATAAAGTCTGCTAGCGAAAGGAAATTAATGGCCACTGGCAAAAAATTTAAAATAGCAAAAAAAATTCTGTAGAATTTTGAGTGGTAAATCTGCCCATGTTATCACTGTAAAATGTGTGTGAACTGAAAGGTTAACAGGCCTAGCAACAATAATTAAGGGGATCAGGGATTAGCAAACAATTAACTATAAAAATGCCATGTGGTGCTCCTATGACATAATGGTTTATAATTAAACAATGAAGAACAAAAGAGCTCACTTGTGCCATACTGGAGGATATACAGACCAATTTGGCAAAAAACAACTTTCCTACACTTTGTTCAGCAGCTCCCCTATAAGAAAATAACAGACAGTAACAGATGATGGAGGGGGTTATTAGTGAGACATGAGCATGCCAGCATCACATATACATTTTCATTCTGCTTCGCTTCTGAAATTGATACATTCATATTTGATGTCCAGTCCGTGTTTTTAATGGGTTCCATGTTGGCCCTCACAACCATTCTCCGTGGATGTGACAGGGTGGTACTGAGAAATGCCTGAATCTCATTAAAAGTACATGTAAAGTAACAACTAGGTAGCAGCAGCAGTTAAGGCAGGAATTGAATTGTGTATGTACCGCGTAGCTTTACAAATCATTCTGCCTGATAGTCTGCAGAGGCACATACAGTCCATTGTGTACATAAATGTACACAAGTATCACTTGCCAGTTTTGACATCTGACAGGTTAACAGCAATGCAGTACTGTGTGGGCATGAATGTTCAGTTACAGACCACAATACTTGTTTTTTTTCCTTTAAATACCGACAGACCCCCAGGTGTAATGAGCCGTGGTCTTCTTGGCGAAGGATTAACAGATTGTGTCCATCCACAGACGAAAGGTGGCCTTAACTTTAATGATGCTGGGAAAATGATGAGGTCAGACCAGACTGTCTGCTGATTTCACTAATCAGCTGTAGAAAATGACTCATAGTACTCAGTCTTCTCTCTTTCTTGCATCATTTTGTTGTTTTCCACTGCAGCACTTCCCATCATAAAAAAATGTTCAGCAGCTGTCTTCAGGGTTTTAATTATGTGTGCTGCTTGTTTGTTGCTTGCTTGGATCATTTTATTTCATTGTTGTTTAGCTACAGGAGCAGTCCTGTTGTTCATCATGTAATGAGATAAAAATTAAATTAGACTGTGAAATGACACAAGGGACGACTTCCATTATTTGGAAAATAAACTGTGGATACATTACATTATACCTGTATGTGACTGCATCATCTTGTGTGAAAACCATTTCTGTATGATCCTGCCTTTATGCATGTTGGCATTGTAATGCTGAAATAAGGAAGGGTCTTCCCTGAATTGCTGACACAAAATTGGAAGTACGTTATTGTCTTAAATAACATGAGGCTGTAGTATTATGATTTGTCTTAACAGGACCTAAGGGTTGCAACCCAGTTAATGAAAAAAGACACCAGACTCATTTCTCACATACCTTTGGCCAAATAGTGTAAATTCATCTGCTGAGAGCATGTAATATAATTGAGACTTACAGATTTTATGGTATTAACGATGGATGTCACCAGTGTCGCTTACAGGATTAAAAAGCTACTGTATCTAGCTGTGTGTAGTCAACTCAGCTTTGGTCATTCAAGATCCATGGCCCCTTCATAATCATCCCACACACACACACACACACACACACACACACACACACACACACACAGTCAGTGTGTCACAAACAGTGGCTCTAACAAGGCCTGATAAATGATGTGTTCTCTGACCCTAGACAAGAGTGCAGAAAGCAGACGCTAAAGGCAGTGTAGTGAAACCAACAGGGCTTTTATGATCACAGCTGTTAAAGGAGCAATTTACCTTAAAATAAATATATTATGTAACATCTGCAAATGACAGTTGTCCTCATAGTGTTACCATCCAGAGAACACTGACAGCTTGTGCTTTTGAATCTGTTATGTAATCTAAAAAATAATCTGTGTCAAATAATAGGAAGATGTCCAAAATTGAACATTTTTATCCATTAGACTTGTCAGAAAGTAAAATTTCATTACAATCAGAGGTGTAGAGTACTACAGAGCGTCTATGTCTGAAAGCATGATGTCATGGATTAATACTTTATAACACCTCCGAGCATGAAAGCAAGCTGTGGCTACAGCTCCAGCCAGCCTGTCCAGAGGTCGTCTTGTGTTTCCATATGGCTCTATGGAAGGTGACAAGTGACAACTGCAGGCACAGCTGGCCTTGCCTGATGTGACAGGAGGATATAATTTGCTTTAGAGAACCCACCTGTGAGAAAGAGAACATATCTTTAGCCAGTAAAATCTGCACATCCTTCCCTTGGTGTGTTGCTAAAATGCCTACCTGGATTGGTCTGGAGTTTGTTTTGATGTTTGTTTGTGGTCAGAGGTAACTGTTCACCTGTGATGCTTTTGGACAAATCTAACAGGGCTTTGACAAAACTTAGTCATCAAGGAGTGTGTTGAAAATTGTGTCTACTTGGCCTGCAGGAAAATAAGATTGGGGTGTAAATTACAGAATTGCAGAACAATGCTCTGCTGAAGCAACTGTTAACTATTATTGAACTGCTGACCTTCACATACACAATACACACATACCACAATAACACAATGGCATACACAGTGATTGGACTCTTGAGAGAAACTGCTGTTTACATTTTTTACTCTATTCAATTTTATTTCTATTACTGTCATTATTATTTTGATTATATTTTATTTTTCACCAGGCAAATACTTTCATATTTTTTTATACTACACTGTTTCTTCGTACTTCAGACTTTTCTAATTCCTATGTAAATACAGTTTATTTATACTATACCCTTATTTTACCTCATTTGTAAAGTTTAGTCGGATCTGAGAGCAAGAATCTGCATTGTTAACAAGAAAGTGACAAACTTGAATCTTGAAACTTGCTCAAGTAGGACTAACCCTGATAGGCTTCACCACTCAGGAATGTGAAAGAAGTGTTTGCTGGTAGAACATTCATTTACACCAAATGAAGTTCCATTAGTTCACGTATCCCTTGTGGGACAGGTCAGATGGCGGTGTTGTCCTTGGAGACAGCTTGTGACTGCAGGTCCTGGTCTCCCTGCATGATAGTAGTGTGCTCCTCACCATCCATCTCAGGGTTATCCCAAGTTCAGTGTCACACAGAGGCAGTAGAAACATGCAAGACCCATGCTGGTCATGACCCGTACCTGTCAACCTGTCAAGAAGAAATACTATCAGAGCTAATACTCTGTGGTATTAGGCTTACATCAGCTCTTTATCAAAGGATCAAGATGACATCAAACATTTTGTTGATGGGAATTTAAATGCTATAGGGCTGTATTTTAAAATGTGGGGTTTTATGATTATAAATCTAGAAACTTGCAGGGATTTGGCTTTTGAATTTCATTAGTTGTTGCTGAAGCTGTCCCTGTTGGCTGGAATGTCTAGAGTTTGTAGTATGCATTCAGGTTAAGTTCATAAGTTTTTCAGTGCTAATTATTAAAATGTAATAATAATAATATAGGTAGGTGGGTATCAGTGGTAAATGGGTCACTCTCCCAGACCATTTTATTAGCAACACCTTTGGCATCAGCAGCATGAATCCATGGACCCAACTTACCTTGTGTCAACAGTTCATACTGGTGGTGGTGTGATGGTGTGGGGAATGTTTTCTTGGTTCACTTTGGGCCTTAATATCAATCAGTCAGTGTTTGAATGCCACACAGTCTATCAGAGTCTTGTAGCTGACCATGTTCACCCCTTGATGGCCACAGTTCACCATCTTCTAATGGCTATTTCCAGCAGGATAATGCTCTAAGTCGCCTCACAACGGTTTCATGAACATTACAATGAGTTCAGTCTAGTTCAGTGGCCTCCCCAGTGACCAGACCTGAATCCAGTTGAATACCTTTGGGACGTGGTAGAACAGAAGATCAGCATCTTGAATGTGCAGCTGATAAATCTGCAGAAATTATGTGAAGCAGTCATGTCAACATGGAGCAGAAGCTCAAAGGGATGTTTCCAAAATTTTCAGAGTCCATGCCACAATGAATTGAGGCAGTTTTGAGAGCAAAGGGAGGAACTTCCCTGTTTTAGTATGTTGTTCCTAATAAAGTGCTCGGTGATTGTATATAAAGAGGTGGATTGATAAGAACAGATAAAAAAAAGCAATGACAGTAAGATTTAAAAGTAAAATAGAAAAGAGACACATCAGAAAGCTATAAAAGGAATTACAGAGACCCATGCATGCAATAATAATAATAATAATAATAATAATAATAATTAATAATTGCAGTCAACATCTTTTCATAAGGAGGCAACAGAATCCCAAACTTGTTTCTGAGGTGTAAAGTCATGTTGAAAAGTCATTTAGCAGGCCAGAGGTATCTCAACATACTTTGCCTGCCTCCTTAAAAGATGCAACAAAAGGGACACTCTTCATCTGGCCTTGTTATCCGTGACATTTTTGACATTTGAAACTAACATGTAGTCCACTGTAGTCATCCCGGTTGCATAATATCCACTCCCAGGCTGAAAGCCCAAGGACAGTGAACCACAAATATCATGAAAGGTCATTTAGTGTTGCAGAATACGGTGCATCCACTCCATTGCATACATAATTCAGGAGAACAAGCTCAGGGATAGAATATATTTTCTTGTAGACTGTGTTGCCGGCCAGACCTGGTGCAACTCATTCAAGCCTGCTATTGTATTTTATTGAAATGAATTAAATTAGTTTCTGGTTAAGTGATAGAGGAGAGATATTCTGCGGTGCAGCAGAATATCGGCAAACATCTGAAGAGTTTATGTCAGAAACATCAGAATCAAATGGGTGAAGGACACAGTTGGAGCCATACCAACAAACAGCCTGACTCACAGTATACAAGGGTTTTTAGCCCTTAATTTTCACCCCATGGTGTCAGCAGGCTACTGGCCTGTAGATAATGCCTGATGACACATACTGGAGGAAACCATACATTTGACTGTTAAGTAATCACATTAAGTGTAGCTGAACCTGTTCTTGTGAGTCCTCAGTTATAAACAATAAAATACTCAGTCTCTATAAATGATCTTTTTTCTATGCCAACTTCTAAGAAATTAATAAGTTTGACGTATTCCTCAAAGAAACGGTAGAACATCATGCTCCATTCAGTCTTTAAAATCAATAGTCTGGTGAAATTGTATCGGGACTGTGAAGCTCAGCAGGAAACACTGCAAATGCTAATTTAATGCGTGCGTGTGTATGTGTGCGCATGTGTGTGTGTCTCAAATTGATTAGCTATAAATTATTCAGAGATTTCTCCTGCTAATGAAGAGTCATCTCTTAGTGTACCTGTGAGTAGTCACCCACAGAGGTGTGTGTGTGTGTGTGTGTGTGTGTGTGTGTATATATACAGTAAGTGCTGCTGTGAGTGAACACAGCAAAATCACACAGTTCCTCTCAGCTCTGCTCTGAGGTGTGAGTGAGGGGGAATTCAAGCAGTGTGTGTGTGTGTGTGTGTGTGTGTGTGTGTGTGTGTATCTGTGTGTATCTGTGTGTATCTGTGTGTGTGTTTGAGAGAGAGAATGAGCATAAATGCAGACACAAACAGTTTTTACTCCACAGATGGGGTAATTCCTCACCCCTGAGATCTTTATGTTTAGTCCAGGGACACATGCGGTAGTCTCCTATGTGTGCTCTATATGATGAACAGAGCTGCGTTGTCACTGAGGATCTTCATTCCAGGCTGTCAGACAGATAAAGCGCATGGACACATTGCTTCATTTGTCCTCAGAGTGCATATGTGTGTGCACACGCATGCATGTGTGTGGAAGAGGTTAAAGGGGGTGATCTCAAACTAAAACAGTTTTGTGTTACAATTCCAGCCTTTTCCCAGCAAAGAACACTTACTTGTCTTGGAAATGTGACTGTAATTTAGTGCTACTATACACTGTGCCACACCTGTTAAGTTTTATTTCCCTTGCTTGCCAACAGAGGCCAGTAAGAAGAGGACAAACATAGTTTACTGACTTGTATGTTGACGTTTTGGCTGTTGTGGCTTACATAAACAATGGTTTTTGTACTGGTATGCTGTAAAGAATTAACCTGGTTTCCCATCATGATGTAATCGCTTTCTAAATATAAATCTGATAAGATTAATGTCTGGTCTGATAATGAATTTTGATGCAGGATAAAACTATTTATGTAATGCTGCCCCCCCCACCCTCCCCCACCACCACCACCACCCCCCTCCCCCACCACCACCACCCTCCCCCACCACCACCACCACCGCTGCTCTGCCCCACCCTCTCCTCCTCTCCAGGCCTTGGCCTTTCTGATTAAAAGCCCCATTCTCCACTGCTCCACTGCTTTACTCAATCCATCATGGCGAGAGAGACAGAGGGAGATGGAGATAAAGCTCTTTGCATTCCTATTTGCCAACAAAGGATTTATTTTAATGTTTAATTACAGTGGATGTTCTCTTAACTTAACAACAATAACACAAACCTAATTACTAGGTACTATTAATACCAATATACATATAGTTTATGAGAGAAGTGCAGTTGAAGTTATTCCATTTACCATGTAGTTTCATGGTACATACAAAGCCAAAAGGAAGGCATCAGTCATAACATTACGTATACACATCTATTTGGTTTAAGGAATAACTAACATTATGCTAAAAAGCAGTGCTGGTTGAAAGTTTGTTTTACCTCTGATCACACCCAGCCACACCCATCACTGTTGCTGGGTGTGGTCAGAGGTGAAATATGTTCATGTATTAAAAAAATCAGTTTCTATTTGTATCTTACTAAACTGTGTACAGTATTTAAGGGTTCCACATAGAAAGGGGAATAGAAATCTGTTATTAATTATCAACACAGTGAATATGACTGCTTTTTGTCCTCCAGGGTGGCATATTGTTCAGTTTAAACACTGATAGGTTTTTGCAGCTTTTTGTGGCAGGAATTTCAGAATTGCTTGCTTTGAGATTTTGTTAGGTATACTGCTCTGTTAACTCAGAAATACCTTCGTAAAGTTTAATAATTTTCATAACTGCATTTAGCGCCAAATCTGTAGAGGTGAGGCGCCTCTTTCCTTTGTACAGCGTATTCCTGTTATGCTTCATTTTAGGGAGTTTGAGTTAGTGGATATTCTGCTGCTTTTACCACACCTTAGAGTGTTAAAGTTTGGTTAAAGGACTCAGGAGAAAACAACTTTTTATTTTTATGTTGCACTTCTACCCCCTAGATAAAGATATTACACTTTTATAAATCCTAATTCTGTACTGGATTCAGATTTTATCATCCAAAATGTACAAAATGTATGCAGTTTTGGTTTACTCCACTCTTCAAAAGAAAAAAAAACCCTGAGTAGTAGTATAAAGAAACACAAGAAAAGAATAAGTTCAATCATCAGTAAATGCACGAATTACAATACATGTAATGTGCCACACTGATCTTAAAAACATAGAAGTTGCTGTTTGTGAAAAACAAAGTCAAAATGTTCAGATCAAAGCTCCAAACCGGACTGTGGTTTGCTGATTCACTATATCAGCCATTCCATCATTATTAGATTTAACATGACACATAGTGTCTCTTTTACAGCTATACAACAATGTGTGAAAAGATGTTTCTCTGAAACGAGGCAATTTTAAAGCACAGAGTACCTAAACAACAAGCATTGCACTACACAGCCATCTGTTCCTCTGAGGACAAGATGCCTGCATCACTTTTTGATTGTATATAATGTAGAGAGCTTACCCAGTTTGTGCTGGGAGATGCTCCATCACTCTGTACAAAATGGGTGGATAATATAGAGAGCCAAAAGTGGAGAGGCCTGAGATATAGATTGAGTGCTGGGCTCTATATCTTTGTGTTCATCAGAAGTCCATTTGTTAAAAAGTGTCTTTGTTTTGGTGTTTTCCCTCTTTATCCCTCAGTCAGCAGAGAAAACAGGGTGCAGTGCTGCTGTTTTTGTATTGGTCATCCACCATTGACCAGTTCCAGACTGTGTCCCTGCACTCAGTGTAGAATCAGGCAAAAGTAAATGCATTTCATTGTTTCACATTATGCATTTGTTCAAATATTATCAGTTGTTTTTTTTTCTTCTACCAAAGTCTGAGTTTCTTTCTTACAGCTCACTCCTCTAAGTTATTTACATCCAGGCAGGTAGATCAGTATTCTGAAGTGCTTGTCTGTCAGGAAGGCATTACAGTGCACAGCCATTTTTCAGCCTCTGCTCAGAAACATCATTATGCACTTCCCAACTCAGAGCGGCCCAGAATACAGATGGGCCGGGCTTTCATTACCCAATATATTTCATGGCGAGAGTGGTGTTTCTCATGAAGATGGAGGCCTGAGATGGTCCCAACCTCTTCATTCTGCTCTCTGCAGCTCTCTGGCATGGTTTCACAGTGACAGAGAGCCTTGTGGTTTAGTCAGTCATAAAAACTGCTGAGCCATATGACTCACTTACCAGGCTACTGACGGCCAGTATTAAGACAGTAGAGATGATTTGTAAGGAAGTATACCTACCTTTAGGTAGGTATAGTTGTGTTCTCTCAAGTAGGAAAATTGTTATTAATTTGCAAACAGTAAATTCAGACTTTCTGTGTATAAAACATGAGTGTGAGACAGGGTGTGTATTTTTTCTTTAAAAAGTTACATAGTTTTGCTTTAAACCTGCAATAACAGATTTTTTTCAGGAACTGAATAATGTTTAAACACCACACTAACATATCATCACTGCTTAAGTTGATGTCACGGACTTTAGCATTCATTTACAGACATGCTTCAGGCCACCTGGCAAATTTAAATCCAATATTTGCTCTCTTTTAGCTCTGTTTTTAGCTCTGTCTGTCAAAAGGCAAAGAAGCACCTCTAAACTTCACTCATTAGAGTCTCTGCTGGCAACTTTACAGTGAGGACAAAACAAGAGGTCACATTCCTGCGCATGAAACGTAGCATTAGAGGTTTTGGCAAGCAGTTTTTGTGCAGCTTGGTAATGAGAATCAATGTTGTGGAATCTGGTTCTGGTTTATTAGCTTCTATTGACTGATAGAAACGCGACACAATCCTTAATTTGCTGAATATGAAAGATAGTGGACCAATTATGATTCACTGTGTCCTCAGCCAGCAACTCTCCATCTCTGTCTTGCCAGAGGTGCTATTGAGTTTCCATGACAATGACAGATGGATATGGAGCTAACGGAAATGTTACCTCTGCAGCTTTTATTGCTGCTGTTTCAGGACAGAACACTACTTTGACATTTTGTGACCTGTGGTGGGTGGGTGGGTGGGTGGGTGCGTGCGTGCGTGCGTGCGTGCGTGCGTGCGTGCGTGCGTGCGTGCGTGCGTGTGTGTGTGTGTGAAAAGCTTTGGGTTCTGAATCCCTGCTCAAGAACATGTTGCATGTGTTCTCTTAACAGTTCTAATGTAATGGGACAGCACGCTCAAGGCCTGCCTCCATTTAGCACCCAAACTGATAAATACTGTCACAACAGGAGCACTGATCCAGGATCACTGATCAGGTCACATTAATATGATTTGTTTTTCTACTGATAGAGGTGGATTTAAAAGTGCAACAGTCAAATAAGCTTCATTTCCTCCAATAAAACCCCACAATTTACAGACATCCAAGGAGTGTTAAGATGGTGTTAGTATCCCTTCTATCCAGCAAGGAGACAGTGTAAAACTTTTATTTATGTATTTATTTATTTATTTGTTTTTCATTTAATGTATCCATTGATTTTTTAAAGTGTTCTCAGAGTAAATAAGGACATTCAAAGCTAAACAAGGAACAAAACAAAACACATGCATACATACATAAAAAACAAATGAATGAAATAGTTTTAGTTTAACACAAGTTTAACAAAATAAACATGTATTTCAGTAGTTCATTATACTATTGTGTCACTAATGTGCTTTTTCTTCTATAGCAAGTAATAAGTCAAAATAACAGCTGTGAGAAGGGCCAGTTAACATTTGGAGCTTCAGTTTGTTTCCACTGAAGGGCTGTTGTACTGTCCCTGTATGATGCAGAAGCTTACCAATTTTATTTTCAATTTTAATAATTTCAGCAGATACAGATGCGCCGGCAACAATTTTTTTGTCAAGGAGTTTTGCAGTATAATTCCATATGTAATGTGTGAATGTCATTTTTGTTTGTAACTGAGCCCTTAGTTTTATTTTCTTAAAACAAGTGAAGAAAGTCCAGTGAGCAGGATTTCAACCAGTTTTGGATGAAATTGTTTTCTACAATCAACTTTCAGTTTTTAATTCTAGTACACTGACCTTTCTTTTTCTTTCTTGTTACTGGATGTAGACACTCTAGAAATTCTAGAAATTCTTGAAATATTTAACTTCTGTTATAAAAACAGTTGAAAATTTTTAACTTTCCTGTAGTTTCACTTGTGATAAACTATTTAGAAATGTCAAGTAACCCTTTGACATGCGTCAGTTGAAATTGAAATAAATCTAACAGTGCCATTTCTACAGTGTTTTTAGGAGTTTAGAAGGACTGAGGAAGTGGGCATGATTAGTATTAGTATGTAAGACTAACTCATATTAAACATTGTATTAATCTTGAAATCCACATTCTGAAAATAAACCCTGCTTCTGTTCTCTTCTTTTCTGCTGTATGTATTATTATTGATGGTACAGTGAAGTACGGCTGCATGTTGGTGGATAGGGGGCAGTAGAAGTCTGGCTGCTAAACCAGGCTCCCCAGCATGATAACTCTATGAGCAATGGTGCTGGGATTTGACAAAGTGGAGAGCCCACTGTCCCAGCACTGGATATGGAATTGTGGGTAAAACGGAGGAGAAAAAAAGACTTGGGTCAGCTGTGGTCTGGAGGAGGGGAGCTGTCACACAGGAGCAGGTCTGTTAGCTGGCTGCATCTATCTAGGAGGCAGCATGCATGCCGCCATCAGTCGTACACAGTACTGAGGAGATTACTGTGTGCATTGCCTTCAGCCCCTCTCACATACTTTTTTACATTTTATTTGCAGCACACGGGTTTATTTCCAGTCATGTGTGGCTGTGCATCATATCTGCATTTCAGTCCTCTCACTTTCTTATCAGTTTTACCAAATTAGCACCTCAGTTAGCATATTTTCAGACTCTATTTCAAATGCTTGAATTGGAGATGTAATGCTACGGTCACAATGCCTTCTGGTATCACACCCTCAGTGTTGTTTGTTACAGGGGACTTTTATTTTAGGGTCAAAACCTTGCTAAATAAAGTGAGTTGTCAAGGCCTCTTCCATCACTATGTCCCAGATGGAATCCAGATACTTTCAGCTTCCACTGATTATGTCTGCTGAGCTGCCGTCACATAAAACACAGTGCTAATGCACTGAAGAGACACAGACATACACACACACACACACAGATTGATGCCCAGTCAGCACAAACAAGAACAGGGACAGAATGACTCATCACCAGATGGCTGAGTGTGGCACATTCCCTCCACCAGGAGCCCTTATGCTTTTACCACCTGGAACAGACCCAGGTGACACGCCCCTGGAGCCCAGCCACCCGGGATACACAACCAGGACCAGGCGTTACACGGCACATAACACACCCCCATCGTATCTGCAGCCAGCCTAGATCTTTTTCATCTTCTTTTCTTTGCTGCTTCTGCTTCACCAGCCTTCTGTCTCTGTCTTGCTAGCATTGACAGCTTTCCCATTCTTTTCCTCTCTGTCTCGTCCATGTCGGTCTTCTCCTCTGTCATCCCGTCTACTGTACCTCCCTGCATACACACACCTCCTCCTCTTCCTCCTCCTCCCACCCCTGAGGTCTTGGCTCAGGCGTAAGTAACAGGCTCAAATCAGCTTGGCCGGATCAAGCCTCCCTCTCCTCCTGGCTGTGCGTCCCTGCTTGTCTAGGTTATATTGGGTAAATAAATTAGCACAGTGCCCCACTCTCCTATTGAGGACAAGGTCACATGACAGGCCTTTTCCTACGCTTAAGTTAAGCAGTTTGAGGGATCGATTCCATTATCTCCTCTGCACAAGAGTCAATGGAACCTGTTCTGAAACCTGCTGGGTATGTACCAACTCTTTTTACTGATTCTCCTTTTTACCCAAAAGCAATTTCTCCCTAATGGTGCCTAAAAACAGCTTCATTTTAAATTGAGGTTTGCTTTGAAGGAAGAGAAAGCATAATGAGAAAAAGCTACAGCATAAGTACACGTTTTTCTGTGCAAATGGAGACGACTTGAAGAGAAATAGTGGAAGGAGCTATTTGTTGTATTGGGATTCTTTATCAAGTAAATCAAAGGCGAACTAATGTCAAGTTTTTTTCTACAAAGAGCTTCCCCCAAAGCTTGGGCTTTGAACAGTTTAATAGCAAATTCCTTAAGTACTGTGGTACATACGTAATTTTCCAAGAACTTTCTGTCTTCAGACAAGATGCAGACCCTTTCTGAAAGTGCTTTGGGAACCGCTTTCAATCAATTCTTCCAGGGGATTGGAGAAAAAAAAAAAAAGACGTGTAAATGAAAAGATGTCCACAACACTGGCGTTTCCTCCCCGGAGAGCGGAATGGAGAGTTTTGAAAGGCTTAGTGGGATTGTGGAGGAAACAATTGGTCTGTCAGAGATGGGTTTGAAAGCATTCATCAAGGAGCAGGTAATTTTTCAGCCATGGCTTTAGCGTTTTAATAGGCCACTTAAAGGTGCCCTTCTGCTTTTTGACACCAGATGGTACGGTCGTCATTAGGCTGTAATGATGAGCCTTCTGAAGTGGAGCGAGCTGTGTGTCACTTTACACACCAGCTTTTCACAGACTCATCATCCATTTGCAAAACCATCTCTCAGATATTGTATGATCACACAAAATCAGGACCGTCTGGCTGAATACTCATAAAGCTTCAGTGCGGCCTCACCAGCAACTGAGACCAATAACGGACATATTGGAACAAAAGGCTTTTTAAGACCATAGTGGTTATAAAACTGAGAAACAGATAATTGTTTTATTCTTTTGTCAGTGTTTTAGACCAGTAGCTGTCATGTCTGGTCAGTAACTTTTTGCGGTCTTAATGTTTTGGTCAGGGCCTGGTGCCCTGCTGGCGTGTGAAGTAGGTCTCTATCCATAGGTACACAGTGGTACCTTGGTTGACATGGGCCTTGGTGGAGCAAGTGAAATGAGCACTCCAGGACAGGTTTCTAATCTGCACCACTGTACCTTTAATCCACTCTGATCAGAAAAAGTGGATTTGTTGTTACATGTAAGCAGGAACCTGGTGGCCTAGATAGACTGTGATGAAAGTTCTGGGAGGACAAGGAGAGGAAGAGGGCATATGGCCAGGTGTCTCTTGAAATTATACAGCAAACTGCTAATTCTAATCAAAATTGCACCTTCACTGAGATATGACATATTCCCATGCAAAGCAACATGAAAACAACATAATCTGGCAGGTTAGACTTCAGTTGTATGGCCACAGGTCATGTATGTACTGAATTTATCTTAAGATTTAGGATACACGGTGCACATACGAAAGTCAAATCAAATCTGTGAAAAGAGAAACATGAGAATTCAGGACACTTTCCAACTGCAGGGTGAACACAGCATGTGAGAGGAGTCTGTGACCGCTCAATTTACTGACAAGTGGATTAATAATATTCATCTGAAGCTGGGTGGCGATCACTTTAGCATCATTAATGCCGTATACTATGTCAACGCTAGCATGTGTTACCTCCACAGGGATCATAAATACTCAATGATGCCTGGAATCACGACAGTAAATCTGCTCAGATGGAAGTGTCTGTTAACATGACATATGCTTGTGCACAGAAAGACACGCATGTACACACACACGCACCAACACGTAGAGCCAGCAGTGATGTTTCCACTCCACTCCTAGCTACTGGACCATTTGAACGAATGGCACCATCTGTTCCCAAAGAGGAAAGTAATTGATGAGACTAGGCTTTACCTGGAAGGGTTAGAGATGCTGTGGGTACTTTTGAGTACATGCACTGTATGTGGTATACAGTACAGTATTTGTATATAGGGATGGATGCACATCTGATGGTTGGAAGTATTGCATGTTAATTTTATTCAACGGATAGATGGATGGCAAGCTGAAAATGATGAATTATGCAGCAACTGTGTTATGTATGTTGATTATTAGAAATGAATTAATAAGAACTGAGTCATATATCACTGTGTGTTGCATTTGTCGGTGTGTGTGTGTGTGGGCATGATGGGGGTCACACCTTGAAAGTCACACATTGGTTATATTAACATTTAACTCTGGGGCAACAACATGGTGCATGTGTGTGTAGTCAGCTCTTTACATGCGTCTAACGACATTAAACTGTGACAGATATCCAGCTGTTAGGGTTATGTAAGCTTAAAAAAATAAATAAATTTAGACATTAGAAATTTTGTTTTGAACTATTTTGAATGAAGCCATTGGAGTCTCTGAGTTTAATAGCTAAATTCAAAAGATATCCAACACCACAAACCCAGAAGAAGCCGGTGGCGTTTCTGGATGTTGTTGATACATGGCTTTCACTCTGCATAGTAGAGACTTCACATGCATTTGTACATGCCGAGTCCATGTAGTAATATACTTTATACAGTCATGTTGGTTTTTAATAAATCAATTGTCTTCGTGTTGTTTTCAGATGAATATGTCACAAAGGAATAGCAAATTGCTCCATTCTGTTTTATTTAATTTCTACACAGCTTCCAAACCTTTTTGGAATCAGGGTTGTATCAGCGCCAGTACTAACATTTGTATGCTGATCTCCAAGATCCTAAGCATTCACATTAAATAGTTTCTTGAGTGTTGTAAAAATTCAGTGGTATGAATATAATCTGACTGTAAATTACATTAATGCAGTTGCACCAGTTTTTACTTCATTATCAATATAATCCAGGTACCAAAACAGTACTCTGTATTGGATATATTGGTTATGTAATGACATTGGAAATGCAGAGTTCAGGTACTGGAACTGTTAGTGGGAGGAAAAGTTGGATCTGTGCAGTCTTGTAAATAGTGTGGCCCCGCTAACAGAAGTCTGTCTGTCCTCAGCCTCTGAGTTTGTTTATACTGTTGCTCTGTACACCCTCTGGCTAAGCTGTCAATCAAACATGGACACAAACCTGCCCACTCAGAAGATCAAAGACTGAAGGAAACATTACAGTATATATAGACCTTTTGTTTTTCTTTCAGTAATAATAAAAAATATATTATTTGAAATGTCTTTATTTATAGTTGGACTTTAAAGAAAAGATATGCTCAGAAATTTACTTCTTATAAACATGGTATATGTCAGTGCAGAAAGGACAAAGAAATGTTTGAAGTCATTTAGAAACAGTGATGGCCATTACATAGTTTGGCCACTACAGAAGACTGATGAGTTTATTTTTCAGCTGTAAAATGTCTCAGCACCACAGTAGCTGCTATGTTAGGAGATTTTTTTTAACTCAGCAAAGTTCTTAGACTTCAGAAAGTCTTCAGAACAGATGCATGGTTTCACAAACTGAACATAAAAGAACCAAGAAATCCAGCACACACATCACTTGTACTTATTTTGATATCGTTTTGGTCTTCAGGCCTTCACCAGGTAAAATTCAGCTAATGTCC
Organism: Toxotes lorentzi; assembly: GCA_037833715.1. Taxonomy (NCBI): domain Eukaryota; kingdom Metazoa; phylum Chordata; class Actinopteri; family Toxotidae; genus Toxotes; species Toxotes lorentzi. Next base: position 20,953,251 of record JBBMJY010000025.1, read on the forward strand.
CGATTCAGGTCCACCCCAGCCCTGTCCACAGCACTGCAGCCTCAAAAATCCAGCATTAGTTGGGTTCTGTTTTTGAGTCCAATTATAAATTCTGAAATCACGTTTATGTTCTGGACATAAATCAACAACTGTAGCAAGTTCCAGGACTGGACTGGTGTTTTACAGTTTAAGATCCAACTTTGTCTCATTATATCAGTACATTTTTTTCATCTTTCTTCTTCTTCTTCTTCTTCTTCTTCTGTGTTTATTAGTTTAGAATAAGCAGTAATGTTGTTTATCTTTCTAAATGTGTATTCTGTCCTTTCATCAAGTTTTTTTTTTAATATGCAAAGCAAACAGTTGAAGCTTCCCAAATTGTTATTCACTACTGTAAATTAACACAGTACACAAGAGCATGAGGTTTGTTTACTCAGTTTTTTTGTGATGGGGCTGATAGCGTTGGTGTTGGTGTCCGTGTGCATGTTCCCTGAGGGGCTTCACCGTGGAGCGAGGTAAACACAACAGATGTGAAGCACAGAGTGGATAAACTCATTAGCAACTCATCATTAAACAGACATATCTGCGCTACCATTTTTTTGTGGGTGCTGAATAAGAAGACATGTATTTATGTCAACAGCTATTAGGTCAAACACAAAGAGAGGCTGTGTCTGTCTGTTCCCATCCACATCATGGAGCATATATCAATACAGCATCGTTCAGTGTGTTAGACAGCAACTCAGGGAGTGCGTGTGTTGTGTCTGAGGAGGTCTATACTTGTGTGACCTCTGTGGGTGAGTGTGTGTTGAGGAGCAGAAGTCAGTGCACTTGTTTGTTTAAGAAGTTTGCAGGAGATTTTCACTGATGAATTAATGGTGGCAGAGCAGTGGTGCAGAAGATGCTCCTGGGGGAGAGAGAGAGAGAGAGAGAGAGAGAGAGAGAGATAGCGAGAAATTGAAAGAATGGAGAGAAGTTGTTGCTTCATTCCTCCATGCTCGACTCCCTGCATCTAAAAACCCAGCTGGGGCAGACTGGCGTTCATTCGGTGGCGGTGGCATTGAGTGGGGAGGGAGGGAGGGAGAGTGGACAAGGACAAAGCAAAGACAGGCCACAGGCTTCCTGTGTTTTTTATGTCAGGGGAAAAAAACAAGCCATGTTGCGCTGTGGCTGCAGCCTCACACACAACAGACCCGCTGTTTAATTCACGGGGACCCATGAAGTCGTGCGTCACCATGCCTTTTGACAACTTTGGCAGTGCAGCAGGTTTTGAAACTGTGGCTCAGCTGCCAGAGGGTCACTGTCATGCACACAAATACACACATGTAAACGTCCTAATGCTGGGATTCTAATTAGAACCTCCCACTGATGATTTAATCCATAACCTGTAACCATAACCCTCGCCACTACGTGCTTAACCTTGAACTTTCCTCCAAAATAAACCTAATCCTTACCCTAATCCTGACCCTAGATGCAAAACCTGCAGGGGGTGGACAAAATAACAGAAACACCTGCAGAATAACTGCTGCTTTGAGAAACTTTGAGACTGTGTCATAGAGGCTGTGATTCACCTGTCAGTGTGAGACTACACTGCGAAGAGGGGTTGAATTATTTTGTATTTTAAGTTTGATTCTATGTTTGTCTTCAATATTTTAGTCCTTTTTAAGGGGTTTGTGTCTCAGAGCCCACAGTTACCACCACTTCTGTAATGAAAAATGTATTCAAGGTTCATTTGTTTGTTTGTTCTGGAGCTTTTGACCAAATGACATAGTCCTTAACAGCGACAAGGTTTTGTTCAGATAAGAAGTTTTTTTATAGGAAAATGCTGTTTCTGAGGCAAAGAGTGAACTGCCAAGTTTAAAGGAAACGTTTGACATTGAAGGATACGCTCTTAGTCGCACTTTCGTCTCTGATTAAACAGAGACGTTACAACATGTTCATTAGTGAGCTTAATGGTGCGGTGGCTATATTTTGTTATCTTCTGACAGAGCCAGGCTAGTTGTTTCCCCTTCTACATCTACACATTTATGACAATTCAGCAAATTTTATCCGTTAATGAGGAATCTTAATCAATTTGGTCAAAAGCTCCAGAATAAGCATGAAAGTGTACCTTTAGCTGGTATTGCCAAGGTCAAGAATGAACAGTCAAGCTCGACTTTTTTGTCCACACTGTGTCTTTCTAAATCTGCCCTTTTCAGGAAAAAAAAACTGTGCATGTTTTTTTGAAGAATGAAAAATGAACTATGCACCAAAGCACTTAAGGTGTTTGCTATAGAAAAACATGGGAAACTTTTTTTATTCCTGTGATCTTCAACAAGCACTGGTCACACAAAGATCACAAAACATGACCATATGCATTCACTGTATACCAACACTCATGAGTACACATCCATACTCCACAGCTGGCCCTTTGTGTCAAAATGACACATTGGAGGCTAAAAATATCATGTCTAGTTTTTTTTAATGCAATTTTAGTGAGGATAATGCAGAGCAGATAATAACTATTGTCAGCCATATTTGGAGAGTCAATTCTATGGATATGTGGCACATACATAAAATAAAGGCCTACGTCAAAGTGTGTATGTGTGTGTGCATGTAGCATCACTAATCTAACAGGTCACCCACATGGTTTCGGTGATTACTGTTGGCTTGGGAGCTAAAACCCAGCATGAATGGTCGTGTACTGCAGTTAATGCACATAGAGAGTAGAATTTTGTTGCCAGCCAGTGAGGTGTCATTAACACAGTTTTTAGACGTGTTTACACATCTGCAGCTCTCGCTTTTTTCTCTGAAGTATGAACAATTCTGATCAGTTTTCTCTAATATTGTTGTATATTAATAATTACCTCAGTCGGAGATGTTTGGCTGCTTTTTTGCCCCAGCTGCTTCATTTCTGAGTAGTCAGTGAACATATATACTGTATAGATGATGTAAAGGTAAATGCTCTGAGGCCTGTGTGAAGTGTTGGTTTTCAGCCTGGTTAGTGATTGCAGGTAAGTGATGGGGAGAGTAGTTACTAGACAAAAAAGGGAGGTTAAAAGAGAAACGTTGAGAGTGTGAGGCCCTTTTCTTTCTGCCATTTATTCAAACACTGTCATTTTGAGCAATCACAAGTCTTTGAAAATAGCAGTCTGCATGTGAATGGTTTATCTCTCTCCTCGAGAACCCTGTCCACCACTGTGACAATTGTTCTTTTGATGGACTGACATCTTCAGCTGGAGTTCATGGCTCGATTGAAAACCTTTTAATGAGTTGAGCATCAGCACTGAGAGGAGAAACGGCATGGCGGCTGGCATAGGAGGAGCAATTCGAACGTTTCTCAGGAGCAGAGGAGTGGATTAGAGGTTGTTGACTGGATAAACCTGTCAGCAGCATCTACTCCAGACCTTCTGATCACCAGATGTACAGTGTTTGTGACTCAGGTTCAAAGAATCACTCTACATGGCTGCTGGATTGATTTGCAGCTCTTGCACTTCTGTATCTGAATAGAGTAACACTGTTTTCCTGAATAAATATCTTCTCATTTCACCTGCAGGCCTCTTTATCAGTTCACCAAAGAGCACTTAATTCCATCAGTTTGTGTTGCTAATTAATATTGAAGCAGCTGGACACTTCATCCATATTCCTCTTATAATACCTTATTGTGAGGGAGGCTGAGCCACAGGAAGCTAACAGATGTCCCGTTTGAGCTGAGCTGTGCTGGGAATATCAAGTGTGGCTGCCTGCGTGGTATTAGTTGGCTGCTGTAGCAGGAGGACAGGCTGTACACTAAGTGCTGCCTGATGGGACAGATCAGTCATCTCCCCCTCTCTCTCTGCTTCCTCTGACATCACACTGTAAGTCACATGATGACCTGTAGTCTCATTTATTCAGATGTGAATACACCACTTCATTATGACTCGTGAACTTCCTTCAGTCCAAGCACTAGGGCTGTAAATGTTTTCACAAGATCAAGTAAAAAAAAGAAATCGAACAACTCGTGATTTGTTTAAAGGAATAATTCAACTTTTTAGTAATTCTTTTTTGTTTGTTTTTTTAATCCATACATAAACCAAAGTGTAAAGCCTCATGGTCACAGAAAGACTCCATAAAGTTACTTCACCTGCCAAAAAAAAAATCTAAAATCAAGTATAAAAAGTACAAGTTTTTATACTTGTTTTTTGTATGAAACAGACAAGATGTTAATCCATACTTCCTGAAGCAACTGTTTGCCTTGTGATAGACTGTCTACCAGGCCAGGGTGAGCCCCCATCTCACCTAGTATTAGCTGTGATTGGCTGCAGCCCCCTGGTGACCCTCAAAGGATAAGCATTAAGGCTAATGGATGGATAGATTTTGCTCTTGACCATGAGATGAGGTGTACCTGTAAAGTTTATAAATGTCATACATACCGGAAAAAATTAAATTCAGTTCATCTGTGTGGTAACAGTGACTCTCAGCAGGAAAGAAAATGAGCATTTACTGAAATGCCAAACTATTTCTTAAAGGTAATAGCTCAAAAAATACATGTAGATAGATTTGCTTCAATTTTATGTTTCTTGTATGTAATATTTACTCCGGCTGTTTCATCACAGTCATGCAGCAAAGAAACTGTCAGAAACTGTCAGAAACTGTCAGAAGCCCAATACTTTCATGTCCATCCCAGTGATGAGTGTCATGTTTAGTATTTTGTCAGTGAGGATACAGTTGCGCCCACAGTCTGCAAGACAGCTGCACTGACACTGAGTATGTATGAGTACTGTATTAATGTGGTTATAGATCCATCAAAGCTATCGTAAGCTCTACCTTAAGGACATAGTGTATTGATAAGTTCTGAGAAATTTCCCATCTGATTTATATCAATTTTTCCTCATATATAAAGTAGGAGTCAATTTGATGCTTCTAGACTAAATGATCAGTAAAATGATCAGAGGTAAAACTGAGGGCTTTGTAAAGAACTCGCCACCTCTTTCATCAACTCAAATGTTTGCTTGGACAGTGATGTCTGGTTAGTAACTGAACAATAGTTGAAGAAACTTTAGTAAGACAAATGTGATTGCTGTTTACTGCTACAAAGGTGTGGGTGATAACGTCTTTCAAACATTCAATAAGTCTTTTTTTTCTACTTTACACACTCAGAGTGTGAGGTGACTTTGTGCAGCTTTCTGTTGTATTAAACAAGGCGCATTCCTTTGGGAAATTGGATTTTAAATATTATTTATGTACCGTAAATGGAATCCACTGTTTAACTTCACCTTTGTTTATTTCAACAATAGGTAGGTAAATTAGTTGAAGGCCACAGGATTCTGAAGGAGATTGGTCTCTTAAACCGTTTAAAACCATGTAACCATGTGAAGCCTTAAAGTTTTTCATTAATAACAGCCTATTTATTGTAACTAGAAAGCATCACATGTATTTAGATCCTGAGTCAGGGGAGTGCACTTCTGCTTTTCTATAATGATTTGGTGTGAGAGTCAGTTTGATGTGATCGACAGTTGCCCTGAGACCTCCTGGAGGCTCTGTCTTCATTTGCCATGTCCATCTCAACTGTCACTTTCCATTTAGGAGCTATTCTTTCTCTTACCCGTTCTTCTAACACCCCTGTCTTCTTTTTGTGCTCTGAGACAGAGATCTGGCCTCTGACAGTCCTCATGTCCTCCCTTCATTCTCTCTCACTGAAAAGTTAAGTGCCTGCCAGAGCCTCTTATATTTCACTATTTATATTTCATTCCACAGAGTTTTGATGGTAGACTTGAGTGTGGGAGCGCACAGCAGATATGGATGATGCCTAACATAGTTTTGCAGATTACCATGCTCGATTTATTAAACACGACAAAGAGACAGCTTGCTTTTCCTCTGCATTTCCGCTTTTACATCACTTTAATTGTATCACACTAGAGTAAGCTAATGTGCATGCTCATTGAATTTCAGCGAGCCACAGAATGTGTGAAGTGCTGCCAATGGTGCCTGCTGCAGAAGGGCATCAGGTTGACCAGCTTGAGCCAGCCAGCCTGCCAACTGAGTATTCTGAAGGGGAGGGTTGTGGTGGTGGTGGTGGGAGGATATTTACTGAAGAACGTGGGAAAGGAGGACAGAGAAGGCATTGCCCGAGGCAGAGAGGAAGGTGTAAGTGGAGCTGCGTTACTGGATCACTCCAGGTAACTGCAGCCACACCTTTACTTACACATCATCTTCCCTCAGCTTTCACTGCTCTGTGTAAAACAGGCCCAAGTGCAGGTGCAGCAGAGAAGCCTCGAACCAAAGAACATTAATACTCATGCCCATGAATGCACATCCTGATTTATAGTTGACCCAAAACAAACATGTCCCTTTTACAACATCCTGGATTTGTGTGACCTGATCAGCTGGTGCCAGTGACACCTGTGGTAACAGATGTTAGGGCCTGCAGCCAGGCACTGCTTTCTATCCCACAATGAACAGATGTGCAAGTGAAGAGCACTGGTTGACGAAATGGTGAATACAATCAGAGAATGAATCTTATGCTGTGGAAAGTTCAGCATTCAGACAGAGGCCAGGGTGGTACTGTAGACCATGAAATGTAAAAATACTTGGGACTTGAAGGACTTGGACATGTCCATGGCAGCAGGTTTGAGCTGGTGTATCATTCCTTACTACTACTGGCCACCAAGAGATGTATTATTCCTGAAGCACTTCCAGTGTAAGAGACAAAATCCAGGGTCCTCACCCTGTACACACCTTAAAGAAAACTAACAGTTGTACTGAATGAATGATTTGACTCCAACTGTTTGACCACTCTGTAATTTGCTGTAAATTCAGCCTTATAGAAATCTTTCCTGGAACATTGGACTGAACATATTTTACACCCATTTCACATCAATCCAAAAGCTGATTGCAAGGACTTTAGATCAGCTGCAAACTCAGTACAAGTTCAAATCATTTGGAGCGGCACCAGAGGCGGGTGTCCTTGTGCTCACCATAGGAAAACAAAGACTTAGCCAGTCCAAGGCCATTTTGCCAGTGATGACATGTAACGCCCTTCATGCACAGAGCCTGAGTCTGTCCACACAGAGACAGTGGGGCTGCTCTTGTTTGTTGTTTCAAGGACATGGTGCAAATGAGATGGTCGTGATCTGATACAGGGGCTTTTTGTGCTAATTAGAGTGGGCAGCCAATCAAAGGGTTGTGCTTCAACAAATGAGCATGCCTTTACCCGCGTCTTCTCTGGGTCAGATGGGATGTTTGTATCTTGTTTATCTGTCTTTCAGACAAATGCAAAGGAGAAAGGAAGAGGAGAATGTTTTTGTTAACGTTTTTTAAAAATGGGGCATCAATCGAACGGTCTCACCATGAATCACTGAACCCTCTGCCCACACTGCTCACACAGCTTCTCTGTTAGCACCCAAATAGACTAATTAGTTAAAAAAATGTGGCAGACAAGAAGAACAAATGAACATAAAAAGAAAGTTCTGATCAAAGAGCATACATGCAGTCATGCATTCCTCTATCCATGTTTGGATAGAAGTATGAGAATAAGGACATGATTTATATACATCATATCCATCCTCTTAAGGCCCAGGCTAGTGTCAGGATATGTTTAGCCTAGCTTTGTTTAAAGATAGGAGGCAGGGGGAAAACAGCTAGCAAGAAAGTACTAGAATTATCATGTTTCTTTTTATTTATTTATGTTCTGCTCAAATTGAAACAGCTTGAACTTTCAGTTTCGTGTACGCAATTGCAGCACCACTAAAATTAAACAAGACTCACCTAACTAAGCTAACTATCACATATCAATTTTCCCTATAATAAACACCACATTACATACTTTTTCAGGAAACTTTCAAGAAATGATTAAGAAATTAACAAACCTGTAAAATAAAGTATTAAAATTAAAAAAGAAATGTAAAAAATCCATCTCATTTAACTCTCTGAAAGAAAGTATTTCCCAGAGTTTTACTTTACTTTCAAATCACCTACCATAAGATGTGATAACAGGATCTTTCAATACATTACACATTACATTACATTACATTACATACAAGTTAACTCTATAGTAACGTACCAGCATTCTCAGGTTTTACATTAACTGTCACAGCTGGTGGTTGTGGGAAACTCAGACATATCTCTATTAGATGCAGTGTTCGAATCTAATAACCGATAATTAAAACTCTCCTTTTCATCTCTGGTGTCTTGTCTGCCCCTCCTGCTCTCTAATGATCTAACATGATCCTCCGCTCCCTGCTGCCAATACTCAGAGCACATCTCTGATTTCTGCACCACCACAAGCCACAGTGGCATGACGTTGCATCTACTACCTCTGCTTCTGACCAATCGTGTCGCTGATTGTCACTGGCGCTCGGCAAATGAGAGCAGGAGAGCAGGACTGAGTGTAGCGCGGAGGAGGAGGAGGAGGAGGGCAGTGGAAGACTGCAGTAACGGCAGGAACAGTCCCAAGGCCCTGCAGATACTCACTGAATCAAGCGCTAAAGGCTGTGTATGATTGAGCGGCTGAGTCTGACGGTGTGTGTTTGTAGCCAAGATGGGGACAAAGAGAGCAAGTGTGTATGTGGGGTTTTTTGTTTTGGTTTTTTTTTTCTTTATGCATCTGTATTTGCTGCTTGAGTGATACACAAAAAGCAAGAAAGTGAGGAAGAAAAACATGCCCCGGAGTCAGTGCCAGACACATAATGAAGCAGTGGTTTGTTTTGGGTTTTTTTTTCCTCCTTCTCCTTTTTTCCCTCCTCGTCTTTTGTTGTCAGCTAAGATAATTCCTCTGTTAGTCAAGTGAAAGGCCGTGGCTGAGGGGTGTTTCTCTGTGATATCGATACATTTTAGAAAATGAATAGCAGCCTCTCCCCCAGCTGTGTGCTCAGTCTCCAAACTGCTGATTTATGGACCGGTTTTTGATCAAAATGGAGCTGTTCAACATTGTTGGCAGATGCTGCTAAGTGATGGAGAAATCATTAGGTGCAGCTCCAGGGCTGGTGGACTGCTGAGGCATTATGTGTGCTTACGTCTTCGTCCGGTATTGTTTTAGTGTCTGTGCTGTGTGTGATCGGTTAAGAGTTGATTTAAGTGTGCAGTCTGATGTCTGGGGGATTTTACTTAAACCCACAGCCAAGTTAGAAAACTGAATTGATGTATCATAAGTAAAAGTACTCATTGTGCAGAAAAAGACATCTCTTCCTTTGCAGGTGGGAAACAAAATCAAGATTAAATTTAAAAAAAAAAAGAAACTCACAGATTGTTGGGAGATCACAAAAGAAAAAATGTGTTGATTTGTTGAACAGGAGATGTGCCAGGAATGAAAAATCACATCAAACTAGGTATTCAGCTGTTGGGGGAATGCAAAATGGACACCCACTCAGTGAGGAGCCCGTGCGTCTCACATCTATCACATCTATTATCCGTCTAATGTGTTACATAACTAATAAAAGAGCTGGGAGGGGGCCTCACTTTTTGATTGCACTGTTCAACTTCGGCTCAAGGACGAGCACTTCACAGAGGATTTCAAATAGAGCTTTCAAACTCCAAATTACAAACGTTTTTTTTCTTGTTTTTCCAGTGAAATACATACAATCACACAAGAACCCAGGATACAGGAATTAATACTCCTGTGCAGTTTATCACTTTCCAGTTCATTTGACTTTTTATGTGCTTTGTGACTGGCCTTTAGCTGCTACTCTCTCCACTTTGATACAGAGGCAGCCGAAGTTTAAAGCCTCATTGGTCAAAACTGCCGCACAACCCTTTGACACAGAATTGCTGCTCTGGCATTTAGCAAGGGCAGATGAGTGTAATCATTATGCGGAGGTGTCCGACTGCGGAGCAGAGAGCGGCGAGGTCCAGCCGTATTTCATTAGGCTTCTGGATACAACAGAAGGCCTCATTAACATGCATGGCCACAGGTTGTTGTTTCTCTCTTCCTCTGTGTGTGTGTGTGTGTGTGTGTGTGTGTGTGTGTGTGTGTGTGTGTGTGTGTGTGTGTGTGTGTGTGTGT
>JBBMJY010000025.1:20967773-20995498 GCA_037833715.1 Toxotes lorentzi
TGTGTGTGTGTGTGTGTGTGTGTGTGTGTGTGTGTGTGTGTGTGTGTGTGTGTGTGTGTGTGTGTGTGTCTGCATGTGTGTGTCTTCTAACTGAATAGACTTTAGGGAACACTTCTCTTAAGCAGAACATTATTTCTCCTGGTGTTTATTCATAGCTCAGCCTTCTCTGTTTGCTCCCCTCTCCAGATCTTTTGGGTGTATTCGGTTTTAGAAAGAACAAACACACACACACACACCACACACAGTGATGGACAGCGTTTTCCATAGAGATTATGCATTTTCATTAGCCAGTTAGACACTATGTCATGTGTGCTGCTTTGGTCCGTGAGGGGATGGGCACTTGGGTGAAATGGCCAGAAAGATTCTGTTCGCTTCAGCAGTTTTGCTGGAATGATTGAAAGTGTGTGCGAGGGAGCGGAGTGCTGGGAATCTTGTATTGCTGTTTCAGGACTTTTTCAGACTATAGATAGATAGATAGTGTTTCAGGAGACATTTTTCACTTTTTTTGCTCTAAGTTTTTACTGAAGTGCCCAAGTATCATCTTTTTGTGTGTTAATCTTCTTCTTTTTTTTTACTTTCTGTTATGATGTTTGTGTGTTGGCGTGTTATTGTATGTAAGCGCATTTTTTCTGTATACATGAGTGGGTCTGAGCATAGTATATGTAGGTGGATAGACTTATAGCTGAGTGTTTTGGGATTACCTGTTCAGATTAGCCCAGTGAACTCATTTATAAATGTTGCAAACCCAAACTCAGGATCTTGTCATCCCCTTAATAGGCTTTGAGTTGTTGTTGGAGGCAGATTTGATTTGACCTAGCTCAGCCAGTCAGTACATTTTACATAAGAATGTGTACCTGGTTATAAGCTTTGCAGCAGCCCTCTCTACCGCTTGTAAACAACCCAGAGAAGTCTTGCAAAGACAGATGAAACTCTAACTCTGATCTCCTGTGCTCCTCCTCCAGTATCCCTCTGCTATATCCTTTTTATTTTTTAACTGTAGAGCCATCTCTTCACTGGGTGATGCTAATAAATTCACCCTTAACAAGGGATTTTGCCGCTGCAAAAATTGTCTTGCACGATTACATTTTTGTGGCACAGCACATCGACGCCAACAACGTCAGATGCAAATACGCTTTGATTGGCCGGCCCTTGAACAGTGAAGGTCACGCAACATTTCCCATCGCACCGTGTATTCACAACAGCACTGACACATGCCTCAGTTTAAAATCTTATAACAATAACAATCATGTGTTCTGCTTCTGTGGTTTGTTCCCCTGCAGACTGAAGAAGAAGTCTCAGTCAGTGGATATTGCCAGTCAAGGTTTCTCCCCGACTCTGGTGCCAGCTTCGCCCCTCAACAAGGCTGCACCACCTGTTGCCAAGACAACCACCGTCCTCGCGGTGCAGGAAAACAACACCACCAACTCCCAGCGCCGCAGCCCCCGGTGTGGCGAGCTGAAGAGAGGCTACACAATAGGTAAATGGCACTGGAGGTGGGGTTCTGATCCGTCTGCTTCTGTAGCAACTGGTAATATAAAATCTACCAGATCAAATTATAATTGAAATAATTAATTTATGTATACTTTTAACCCCATTATCATTTTCACATTCATCTTTTATAATACCATCAGTCTAAACTCTAGGCAAACTATTAATGCAGGAAATCATGTAATAATATCCACAAACCCACACTGTAATCATAATTTTATCATGTCTCATCATAATACCAGCTATTACTACATTTTCTGTGTATTTACTGGAACATTTAATTTGATTTTGATGTCCAGTTATTAGATTATCAGATGCTACTGAGTTTCTGGGGGAATGGCTTATTGTGTGTGTGTGTGTGTGTGTGTGTGTGTGTGTGTGTGTGTGTGTGTGTGTGTGTGTGTGTGTGTGCAGACATTTGAAGTTTACACTCTCTGACTTGTTGATGTGAAGTTCTTACTGAGGAAAACTTCACCGTGTCAGATCTCCCAGTTCCTCATCTTCTAATTCATTTCCTGCCTACAAATTATAATTATGTGACTGTGATGAGATTTATTCCTGTGATGAATCCTACTGTCTGCTGCAGGTCTATTTCTGTGTCAGAGGGTAGGTTGCTAGTGTGAGAGTACACTTTAGGGAGCTGACTTCCCACAGATGATGAAATGAGTTTGAGCTAAACTGATTCCAAACACATAAGTGCAATGCATCTCTGTTCACTCCGTTGATTCAGTCAGCAAGCTGCTCGGGTCAAAGTTAGAAAGAGGGAACGTGTCGGGGAAAAGTGTGCAAACAGGATTTTTAAATGCTGCTGAAAGGTAATCTGCAAAATCTTTATTTCTTTTGCATTTATAGTGACATCTTTGCTGCTTGTTGTCTTTACTTCTTTTTTTCTGACTTAGTTATTTCATACAGATATTTAACATAGGTTACTTACATGCATACATTACCACGGTCACAGCTATTCCTAATATAATTCTGTTGCAGCTGCTCGGTTTTATTATCTATGTACCAGACTCTTTGCTTTTAAGGCTGCAAATGCAAAGGTTTTATGAACTTATATAAGTGGAATCAAGTTTGTTTCACTGATTAATAAGAGAGGTTAATCGTCTCTCAGGGCATTCTGTATTCAAATGTGCATAAGATTTTTATTTAATTAGTTTTGTATTTAATGTAAAGGTGCAGATATCTTGGATATGATGCGTTCACTACAGAAATGATATCCTTTCAGAGGGATGTTGGTAGCAGATACAGTACATGTGATACATTTCATATAGTGTGGATCAGGGATAGTCAGGGTTTAAGAGGTTAACTGGTTCACACTGTGGCTTAATGGTACCATAGAAACTGTATGATGACAGATGTGACACAGAAATGGTCAGCAAAGAGAGAATGTGAGAGAGTGCAAAAAAAGAATAATGCAGCACATTAAAGAACAAAACAAAGAAAAAAGGGAGCAAGAAAATCCCAAAAAGATGTTTTTTCACAGCCACAGTGTACCTCATGATGAATAACATGGACAAAGTGAGTGTTGACGTTTGAAGACCTCATGTCTGGCACTTATTATCACCTGGCGGAGGAGAGAACATTGACTGTTTGCTAAGCACTGTGTTTACTAGTCAGCTCACACTGTAATGCTGAAAAGAGACGATGTGTGGACTCCAATATTCCCTGGATCAGTTTTTTTCTGTGTGTGTGATTTAAGTCACATTTGCACCTGTAGTTTGGTTCATTTAGTCTGGACTGACTAAAAACTAAAAAGAAAAAAAAAAACATTCCCCTTCATCACATTCACACTGAGTTATTATTAAGTAAGCCAAGAGAAGTAAACATAACATCCCATGAACTGACAGGTAACTCAGTGTGATACCTGTCAGGGTACTCAGTTTTGGTGATGACATCCAGCATCTTCTGCACTACATGGGACATGGCACTGAACCTGATGTCTTTATTTACCTTCTGTGGTGTTACACAGAGCTTATGAAAAAAATAATGACTAGAAACATTATTAGTCAAGACAGCACTTCATTTGTCATAAATAATGACAGACAGATATAAATAGGACAGGAAAAGAGACATCTTGTGCCGTAATATTACAAAGCCGGTATAGTTTCATTAACTCACTTTTTCATCAGAAACTGTCAGATCAGATGGAGAAGGATACACAAAAAAACTTAACTGCTATTACCTACAATAAATCAGGGAAAATGCCTGCATGTGCTGATGTGCATACATGTTACCATGGTAGCCAAATGAACTTGCATAATTGTACTGATTGTCTATATCGATTGCTTCCTTGAGAGTTCACAGTCATCAGATGGGAGTAGTCTTATTTTAGCCTTTGTAATTCATGCTAAGGCGTCACATCTGCTGTCACAAAATCCTGCTTAATTTGCTTTTACTCCACCATGAACAAGTCCGATTGGAACATTGAACATGAACATGAACTTCATGTTCATGTTGCCTGAACAAACCAAAGTAACCAAACCAGTTAGGTGGGAAAGTGCCTTTAGTTTACACCAATCACTTACAAAGATGGAATCACAAATATGGTTAAAGAAAAACCGCTCATTGCTTCAGCACAATTAAAGCTTAAAAGTGGCATCAAGATGGATAGTTGTTACCTGAAGCATCTCAGGTGAGTTTACACTGATCCATCAACTTATTTTCCATTTGACGCTCTTGCAGCTCTCTTAATAGAGTGCCTGGTAAATTTGAATTCGCCTTCATGTCCTTGAGCATAGAGTCGGCGATTAGTCATGTAAATCAGCGCAGCTGCTTAAACCTCTGCAGCAGTGGCTGTTCTCCTGGGAGGGGCAGCACCGGGGCGGCTCATGTCATGTGGGGGTCGTGGAGTTGAGAGTGGGTGAAGGTGTGTCATTCTTCATGTGTGTGTGCTGGTGTCACGCTCACTGTCACCATGTATCGACTCTGCTCCTCAGACCAGGAATTGACTGGTGAACGGATTGATCCGCGGTCGTCCGTATCAGTTCAGCCGGCAATAATCAATAAAGGAAATTGTGGGATAAAAAGCTTGGAAGGACAGGTGGACTGACTGTTAATATTGCAGCCCACTCTTATCACCCACTGTGGGCTCTTTTTAACAGCGCGGTGTCAGAAGTCACAGTCATTCAGCCATTAAATGAAACGTGACTGTGACTTTATTGTGCTTTTATGGCTTTTAACTGCAAAGTAACAAATTGTACAAGCCTCTGAAGCATGAGTCACAGCAGTTAATCATTTGCTTTAGTTAATGTTGGCCTAGAAAAGCCACATTCAGATTAAGTTTTCACCATATGACTACAGAAATTCTGCATCTGTTAGTCCTTTACTCCGTTGTATCACATAATGAGACACTGATTAGTGACTGTGCCATCTCTCTAGTTCCTATCTCTAGATGGGCCCTGTAAGTGGGGCCCTGTGGCACTGTTATATACAGTAGTCAACCCCAGGCCAGGCTGCTCCTACAGGGCTGATCATGCTAATTTATTCTAATGGGACAGTAATAATGTGGCAGGCAGCTTGCTGTGCTGTCTGTCAGGCTTCAGACAGACACAGAATATTCACCACCAACATTTTAACAACCCGACCAATGAGCCTCCCACCAGGACAACACCAACCACATTTCTCACCTCTGAGGAGACGCAGTGATTGATATGTTGATGGTGTTCTTACATGAAATGTGCTAGATTTTCACAGTCATTGCACTGTCCTTCGGCTCGAAATGAAGAGGAGCAGAATTTAAATATGCTGATGGTGAGTGTTGGCCAGCAGTCAGGTTATTGTCAGCAAAGCAAAGCTGGAAACAGGAAGGAAAAAGGAGGAAAAAGTAGAGGGGTGGGAAGCAGAGAAGGAATGAAACAATGGAGAGGAGAGGAGGAAGAAGGAAAGGGTAAGTAGAGGAAAAGAAAGGAGCTCCCAAAGGAAGGAAAGGAAAGGAGCAAAGAAAAAGAGGGGAATTGAAAGAAATTTAAAGAGCAGGAAAGAAATGAAAGGAAAATGGAGGAAAATGAAAGAAAGGGAAAGGAAAGGTGAGTAAAGAAGAGGCTACTTTGCCTGTGATCTCTCAGGTGCCGGCAGCATCGCCTCCCGAGAGGGTGTGACTCTTGATGCCAGCTCTCCTCACACTCCCAGCTTCCCTGTCTGACAGCCTCCGAGTCCCATGTCTGACCTTTACATCATTATAACCAGCCCGTAGCCTCCACTCTGGGGCTCAGTGAGCTCCTCTAGGTAAGAGACCGCCAAACCAGAGATGAAATCATTGTCTCTGCAGCTGTAGACTCATTAAGTGTGACTTTTAGTGTTCCTGCCTACAACGAGTGCATTCGAAAACTGTTTCATTACACTATGTTCTGACTGGATTTGAGCTGTTCAAGTGCTCTTCTGTCTCTTTGATTTCCAAGGCTGACTCATGCTCTCTGTGCTTATATATGCAGCACATGTGGGTCTGATTCTGTGTGTCTGTGCAGTCCAAAGCTAACTATGGATTTAGTTTATGACTATGTTAGGTAAACACTTGCAGGGGGGAGATAGGCCAGTGCCCCCCCACCCCTGCAGATGTCTTTGTATGAGTGCAAAGGGAGAGCCTTCACAGCATCTCACTGCAGATAATGGCTTCTAAGAGGAGAGCTGCTGCACTTCTCCCCGTCCTTACATCCCTCCACAGCTTCTTCCCCCATCCAATTTTTTCTGCTATTTCTGCCATTTTGTTCTCCAATTCCTCCTCTTCTCCCTCACCCATTCCCTTCCTCTTATTTTCCCCCCTCCTCTTCCTTCCTCATCTCTCACCCCCTCTGCCTTGTTATCCTCTAATGTATTTCCTGTGTGTCTGACCGGGGGGTACAGGCAGAAGGGTAATCTGTCTCAAGGACAGACGGACAGCGCCAACAGATTGCTACAAACTGTGGCACCAACCTTGGCTGCAGTCTTGAGGAGAGGCATTTTATCACAGCATGCTCTCATCTGACTTATTTCAACACGTGAGAGGCAGCCGAAGTCCAACTTATGCATAAATAACCACAAGAATGATCAGATTGTTGCTTTGTTTTGTTTCATTTCAAAACAAGACCTTTTCATAAAGAGTTTGTCCTGTCTGAGTTTTTTAAGGCAAACGCCCAGTTAATTTGTTAATTTACAATCCTAAAACAAATACTTTTTAAGGTACTTTATCAAGGTATTTTATATCTGTGGTCTTTAAAAGTTATCATTTTCAGGATGCCTGATCATTTTCAGTAAAACATTGACTGCCTGATATCACATTTTTTATTGAAAGGGCAGTATCTGACTTGTATTCTGGAAAACCAATCAAATCAGTCTGAACCTCATCTGAAGTCTCACCAGGAGCCATCATAAATAATGTCCCTTTAACAAGGCAAATTTTGTATGTGAGTGTGTGTGTGAAATTATTCAACCACTGAGGTGCACTGCTACCTCAGTGAGTACTGCGTGACTTGCAGCCAGAAACACAGGCCTGACTCTGCTAACGCAGCATTGTATCTACAGCACCTGACAGAGGAAATGCTAATAAACAAGACAGAACCACTGACGCTGGCGTACCTTAACGCCCTGAGAGTGGTGGACCCTGCCACCGCTGCCTTGTGACTGATTATTCCCCTGTTAGTTATTCATTGGATTTTCAGTGCAGGGTCGAGATGGGAGAAACCGGGGCTGTGGTAGCAATACACTAACCTGCTCTGGGCTCCCACCAAGCCTTGCTTGAAATGCAGTTTCATGAAATGGGACTCAGTGGCCAGAATTTAATTAACAGCTATTCAATAGATCGAATGAAGAGTCAGGTGGGGTATTAAGTGGCCATCTTGTTGCTCCTTTACTTCTGATACCAGCATTTTTGTTGAGTGCAGACACCTAGCTGGAGCACTTGTCCTTGAGAACAGTATTTTCCAGGAGCTAATCACTATGGCAGTTGACAGTTATAGCCAGCGCTGCAGGCTTTTTGTGTTTGATGTAATTGTCTCAGGTGACACGTCTCTTGTGTTTACACATCCGGATTGTAGCCAGGGGTGGCAATTGCACATGAGCATTCTCACTGTGAGACGTCCTTTTGTTTTTTTCTATGGAAGTGGGACAACTTACAGATCTGTGACCTTTTTCAGGGGAGATGAAAACGTGTTTGACGTCGGTGCTACTGTATTCTACAGTATACGATCTGAATTTTTACTTGCTAATCTACCTTTAGCTTGATTGAGTTCAGTTTCTTGCTACTTGAGACATGTCTGTTTCGTAACCATTACCTGCTGTGACCAAGGCAAAGACCACATCCTGGTGCAGACAAGCTGTGTCCAGCATCATGAACATTTTCTTTGATTTTACATGGAACCATGGGGCTTGTCCCTCAGCGTTAATTAGGACTGTCAAGTAAAAGAAATCCAGTTTCTACAAATGAGAACTACCACGTTTATTGTTCACACTAATTCAAATTTAACACATGCAGCCTATCATAACCTACATGTTAGAACTGACAATGTTCTGTTCATTTGCCGTCCATCTGCTGCCTCACTCGAGTGGCAACCTAACAGTTCAGCTTTCTTCCAGACCTCTGAATCATCTTCATCAGTTTAGCTATTTGAAGTGAAACTAAATGGCAAAATGGTCTGGTCTTTTTAACCCATAGTCAACAACAGCTGCCTGGCATACTGATAGCAAAACAATGCTATAACTAGCTAACAGAAAATATACGTCATTTTCTGTACACTCTAACAGTAGTTAGAATTTTTAATAAAAACTGACACCCTGAGTATTCATACTTCCATATGCTAGCAGGAATGACATTAGCTTATTTAATGCACCGTGGTGGCTGTTAGAGACATTAACTCCATGATGATGAAGATTTGTTTGAATTTAAGATCTGTGGCTGGAGGGGTTGAAGGAAAACTTTCAAACAGTTCTCCGTAGAACTTTAAAAGGCTAATATTTGCCACTACCTTCATCCTTTTAGACACAGGCTTAACGTTAAAAACCAGGCTGTCATTACAGACACTGCAGGATGCAACTGTAAGTAAAACTCCTCTGTTTTGAAATCCACCTTAAGTGTGAGTCGTTCCCATGTTGTGCATCAGTATCAAACCTCCACATGCTCTCCCCAAGTGAATGAATGAGAAGGAGAGAGGAGTGACCGGGTGAGAGAGAGTGAAATTGAGAGAAGAGAGAGAGGGAGTGAGAGCTATCTGTCATGCTCTGACAGCAGCACCCACAGCCATGCCATGGTGCCTTTGCCAGCAGAGCTGCTTGTGTGCGCTGAGATAAGCCTGAGCATTCTTGCCTTGGCGATATAGGCTGGTCACGTAGCACCAGAAGGCAGCTTAGCCCCACCACAAATCCAATGGAGGGTCTTTCTCTCACAAGCTCTTACTTTCACTTCCTCCCACACAGCCTGTCTCTGCCTCTTCTTCACTCTCTGTCTTCCTGTCTGTCTCGAGTTCTCAGGCTTTTCCCTTCCTTTGTGTCTCCATCACTGTTTCACACTACATATTCATTTGAGAGATCAGTATTTACACCCCTCCTAGCAACCACTGAGTGAACAGCAAATGCAGAAGACAGCAACTGGCTGGTGATTTGCTGTACAGCGTAATCCTTGTGTAGATGTTAGAAGAGGTAAGGGCAGTAGTAACAAAGGGATCAGCCATTTGGAGAATGCAAATTCTGTAATCCCTAAGCCTAAACACTTCACACTGAATGGCATAGAGCTAGTGGTCTAAATGAAAGGTATGACTGGGTGAATACATAGGATAGCAGAGCTATTAAGCAGATAATCTGAAACTACTGATATGATGTGATTCTCCTCCAACTGACATGACGCAATCATCAACAGCCTTGTTGACTTTTGATTCCTTAAATTGAAGCTCATTAAAATAAATCTTCTGTATGTTTACTTGTGACCCATTGTCAAAGGGTGCATGTGAGATATTACCATCCATCCATCTTCTACCGCTTAATCCGTCAGGGTCGCGGGGGAGCTGGACCCTATCCCGGCCCGACTATGGGCGAGAGGCAGGGAACACCCTGGACAGGTCGCCAGTGAATCGCAGGGCTGACACACAAAGAGGGGGCAATTTAGAGTAGCCAATTAACCTAACCCGTGCACCCGGAGAGAACCCACGCAAGCACAGGGAGAACATGCAAACTCCGCACAGAAGAGCCCAGACCAGGGTTCGAACCCTCTTGCTGTGAGGCAATAGTGCTAACCACTGCACCACCGTGTCTCCCCCAAGATATATAAGTGAAAGCAATTCATTTATTTATTTTTTTTTTTCAATTTCTGAACTCTGAACAAAGAGAAAAATTTTAGAGGAACATCTAAGAAAAATACAGTTTTGTGTTTCAGTGTTTTTTGCTCTGCTTTCCTGTTGTGTCTTGCGACTCCTTGGGGAGGTCCTGACCCCTGGTTTGAACCACTGAGCTCACATATTTCTTGTTGAACTACAAACACACAGTTCACTCGCAGTCCTTTTTTTTTTTACATTGTGCTTTCCTTATATAAAAAGAAGTAGAAGTGATAAAATGTTTGATAACAGATTTGTTAGTATTGAAGCCAAAAAATATCCAGGTATTTTGCCAACCAGGAACAGGATCCAAAATTGAACCAGCTAGTGGAGCTGGACCTGAGTATGACATAAAGAGATACAGGTCCCATTATTTCCTTTTGTAAACAATGGAAAGTGCACAGTGTCAAGATTCAGGCCAATAAGGTGGTAATTTGTGGTTAAATGTTATCTTGATAGACCTCTGAGCTAATGGGTCAAAATGTTATCCAGTAAAATGATTGTAGATCATGGTGTGACCACATAAAACCTGCAGTTCTTAAGTTGAAGTCCATTAACAGTATAGTAGCATTGTTCACAGGTGTGTCTCTACAGAAGGTGTCAGAAGGTGAGAGAAACAACAGAGAGACATATTTTTAATGTTAACACAAAATAACCTTCAGTGTGTCTCGAACGGAGAGATAAGAGGTCTCTGTTTCACAAGATGTTGTTGTCAGTGTGGATTACATTTTAGCGCACCAATTTTAAATAATGATGTAGTCCATCATAGCAGCATGTGTGCCTGGTACAGTTTTAAAATGTCAGTTCTATGCATATGATACATGGTTTACAGGTATTCACGATAATACATGCAAGCACATGGCCCCACACAGACTCGGTATTCTCTGTACACACTGGGGGTTGGGACAGATTGGGTAATATTGTACAAGAATCTCCACAGTTAATCCTGTGAAAGTGGTGCTGCCCACAGGGTACCGTAGTCTACACTGTGCGTTGATAAGGAAAGCCTGACAACAAATGTGCCTCCAGGGTTGCTTTCACACTAAACAGCACCAGAGGCAGCCAAATCACACTGTTCTTGCAAACCTTAATTGGGATATCTGATACGTCTGGGTTTTTCTCTCTCTCTGTAAACAAAAAGCAGGGATTTGTTTTGTTCAGGTGTTTCCTGTGAAGCACATGCAGTGTATGCAACACACAGAGTTGCATCTATTGTGCCTCAGACAGTGTCCTAGTTGTCTGCATTTAGATGCTTCCTCAGAGCCAGGTCAGTTTAATATCCACACTGCAATATGAGAGAGGTGGACGGCCATGCAATTACACACACACACACACACACACTTCACAGCAACCCAGGAGGGCTCAGAAACCATTTCCACAAAGGTTAATAGTATGCTTTAATCATCCCCAGATAGCAATGGAGCAGTGTTGACACTAACTTGGTTACGGGCAGAGAATGTCACCTCTGTTTTTCCAGGTTTTGACTTTTTACTCTGTGCTTGTTATTCTCCGAGCCCCCCTCTGTGTTCTTATCCAGACCAGACTAGCTGCTCCACTGAATTAATCAGCGCTCTGTGGTGCTGTCTACAACTTTCTTTTTTTTAAATCTCAACTACAAATAATAAGAGATAAAAGATGATGGAGATAAAAAAAAAAAAAAAAAAAGCATGAGTATAAAGCGTTTTGTTTTTTGGGGGGTTTTTTTCTAAACCTGAGATGGTTTGTCGTATTAAAAACTCAGAGACAGAGGCTCGCTGATTGATTTATGCTGGCCTTGTCTCTATTTACACCCCCACAGACAATGAAAAAACAGATGGTTCCATCAATCTCTCACCAACCAGGCTGCATCCAGAGGAAGGTTCCTGACTGAATTGTTGTGAACAATCGTTGAGGCAGACATTGCTCCACTTCCTCAGAAAAGCAAATTTAATTTTGTAATACTCAAAAACAAAATAGATGGAGGAGGAGAAGATGCTTCAGGTATTTACTATCTTGAGAGAAATGTAGCCAGGTTTCCACCAAGAAATTACAGCAGAGGTCAAGGTTTGTATTTGCTGTACACAAGCCTTGACCTCTACACAAATAAACACAAACCTGTTATGTGTGTCAGCGTGTGTCTTACACACACCTGGGATAAGGGGCTGCCTCATGAAAATCAGTATGATGTTAGCCACAAATGTCCTTTAGATATAGTCTGTCTGACATTTGTCATTTCTAAATGTCCACAGAGACAGTGCATGTAGTCCTTAAATCAGTTCTGTGCTTTTATGCAGCTCCCGTGTCCTTGTTTATTTTATTTTTTTGCAAAAGCGAATAATATTAGAAGGACTTCAGTAGCACTTTACATTCACCTGTTTCAAGGATACTAAATGTCAACAGTGCGTAGATCTAAATCTCTTCACTAACCCACAGCTTGGCCCGAAGCGAAGGCTGCAGAGATTTGTAGCTACCAAGGCCACTTTTTTTTTCCTCTTTCTCCTTTTACTGGAGACAGCAACAAAAACATTAATGTTTTCTTCTGTAGTGCAAGAAAGCAATGTAAGGAAAGCGGCTCACTGCTGAATTTACTACAATGGTACTGTAAAAGATCTGTTGGTGGGATTTATTGGCCTGCTGGTGTAATTATGTTGACCGGGAGTCTCTTGGTGGCCCTCTCCTCATTGGGTGCAATTTATAAATGCCACAGAGCTAGTAATACCACTGTTTCCCCACTTAGTTTGGAAAGAGCTCCAGCCATCCTCTGGCTAGGATTGATTACATATAGCTCAAATGAAGAGTAAGCAGTTTTCTACTGTCGAATGCCAGAACCAGCCCCTGCTATTGATTCATTTTACAGCGAAGGGAAAATAAGATCTGCCACTTCACATAACTGTTGTTATTTGTTTCCCTTTTACTCATGAATTTATGGGCTGCTATTATTTAAAAACAGCTCTATTTTTGCCTGTATCTAATGTTCGTGTGTTGGTGCCGAGGTGGGATGAGCTCAAAACAGAAGAAACCCTGTTTATGTAAAGTCAGCCAGTGCAAATCAACACTTCTGCTCAGAGCCTCTCAGGAGCAGATAAACCATTACACAGTTATGGATGATATTTACATAACGGTTAATTGAATTTACAGAAACATGGAGTGTCAGTGGAACTGATTAGTTGCAGCAGTGCAGATTTGAAATGCAGGTCTATGCCTAGGTGTCACAAGTCGTGTTAATGTTGATCCTTAAGAATATTTACTATCAAAACAAACCTACTGATGAAAGTTCAGTATCAGTGACGATGATGCCCATCAACACTACAGAAACAGCAGTTTGACAAGAAATGCAAATCTTAACTCAAGGTCCACTTTCAAGCTTTTTTCACTGCTTTCAATCATATTTCACCATCTCCTTATTCTGAAAGACCACGAGATGCATTTGAAAGGTTGAGGTCCACTTACTGTACTAGCTCAGTGAGAAAACTCCATCTGCTGAGGACGACTGTGAAAGGCTGTTTAAAGCTCTGTAAAAAGCTGGGAGTGAAATTATAAACCTTAAGATTTTCATTAAATTTAAGCTATTTGATTAGTCGCACCATAATCTAAAGTTAAACTATGTGGTCTGCATTTTTTCTGCAATACACATTCAATGTATTTATAGTCAGTAATTATCTATTTTTATTTTTCATTGTTAATGGTGGGGTGTGTGCCATTCCTGCACTGGATTCAAATTGCCCATCTACCCTAGAAGGATTCATAGAAAACAATGTATGTGTTTAATCCAGCGTTCCTGCTTTTAATTTTATCCTGATGACTGCATCACTGTTTACTCTTCACTCTCTTTATATTGTATCAGAGCTAACAGTTGGTGCTGCTGCTGCTGCTGCTGTTTCACATTAAAAGCATTCAACTGGTGAAACACAGGGAAGCTTTAACTGTAAAGCAGTCACAGGAAACACAATGTATTCTTCATATAGATTAGTGCTGACCATGATTGTAGAATGTAGAAGAAACAGAAGACAGTAATTGATCAGTTTTAAATATCACAGAGAATTAGAACAAAAAGGGCTTTATGTTGCATGTCAAAACTGCCTACGAGGGGTGAAATGTAATGTTTTTGTGAGGATGGTAATGTACAGTTAAAAGGTTCAGAATACATTCTGAGATACTGAGCAAAGAAAACTAAATATTTCAGCAAAATTATGATAAAATAAATTAACCTCTCAGTCTTGATAAAAACAAAAAAGAAAACTCTAATTTTCCCCACGTTTCTTCATTTGTTCATTTTTGTTTTTACTGTTATTACCGAGCAAGCAATCACAGGATTGAAAGAGCCGTGCTTTGAGTGCTTTAATTTTTGTAGCGGCCTTTGTCCTTGTAGGTTTTTACTAAATCAGTGGGTGTAGTGACAGAAGATGGGAATGTTGGATCCAGGCCAAAAGTGGCTGGAGTTGAGCTTCAAACAGGCCATGATTATAACTCATCCCCATCCACCTTGATCCCTGCTTCCCTCCCTCTGCATCATCCTCCAGCTCTTCTTATTAGAATGTGGAGGACTTTGTATCGTACACGCTTCAGGGCCACGTTTGCTATGCACCGGTTTATCCAAGAGGAAGAATAGCTGGAGGACAGGATTTAGCCGGCCAGCGCAGTATGCTGTCTTCTCCCTACGGGTCATTGCTCTGGACATTCACTGGATGCCAGGGCTCTGGAAAACTATCACAAAGCAGCGTAGCAGCAGAAGTTACATACATCAGGTTTGATTGCCTCCTCCTTTTTTCCACTCTGGCTGCACGAAGAATTACTGGAGGTGCAGCAGTGGTAAACACACACAGACCTTTAAGGACAGACTTAAAAAAGCCTGTTTTGTTTGTGCTTTTACTTAATCTAAAATCTGTTTATGCCTCCAATTCTGAAGCACTTAGTAATTATTATTAGACTTCAAAACATTGTTAAATAAAACAATAGAACAACAACACATAATTTATAATACATATACAGTGGATGCTGGGTAATGGCTGTGTGCCCTCCGTGCTCAGACAGTTTCTATGTGAAGCCCATGGTATTCAGACTTGACAAAGCACAGGCTGTGGGCATTAATCTGCCACATTGTCTTGACTGACGCATATCGTCATGTCATCTGTCCAAGCATATACACATTCATATACTGCCCTGAGTACTGGAACATATACAAGGAGGAATACCTATCCTTACGTCCTTAAGATACTGTCCAGTTCATCTGCATGCTGTATTGCTGAGAAGTGCATTACTAATCTAGTTTTTGTAATGTTTTTGCAATTGATGTTTGTCAGTTGTGATCCAATTACTTTGCAAACACTGAATGATTTTCATTAATATGCATTTTACTAAAACAATAGTAACACAAACTCCAGAAATTGTCTCTAACTCAGCAACATAAATGTATTGATTTGTGTTTTGGTCCCACAGCATAAGATGCGTGACAAACAAAAACAACAGTGTAACAGAAGCAAGACAAAATTATTTTTAGTTGCAGAGATAGCAACTTCTTAGTCTGTGTATCAACACCATATTTGACTCAAGTATGTATGAATAGCAGAATCAGTGTGACTCATATTAATGAGTCCCTCCCAGCACAGTCAGTTAGGCCTTCATTGGGTCCTAATTCACTCATGTTACTCCAATGGACTCCAAAAGGTTGCATCCATTTAACCACGCTAACGTCTCACACCTCGAATGGTGCAATATGTCCCCGGCTCGTAATTTAACCAACAAATTATCCATCTACAGCATCTCCTGGGGAGACAGATTCATTATCCAATTTAGCATACTTGTGGCACGGGCGATATCAGGTGATAGATGAAGAGCGGCCATGTTGAAGACAGTTTTACAGCAGACAGAGACAGTGCAGAGCTCTTACCATCTTTGTCGTATTTAAGATGTCGATTCGCTTCTAATTTCCTCCCATAGAGCATTGCTGTAGCTGTTCACAGTCTGACTCTAATGCCCATCGAGGCGAAGAGGCTTACGTCTTTGTGTTTCTGTTGTAGCTGAGTGATTCATGAGAGGCTTTTTAGGGTAATGATGAAATATATGACTGTGTCTGAGTTTAAAAGAAAGCAATTAACTCCTTCCGAGGAGTTCAGCACAGATAATAAAGTGGACACTGACATAACAGAGCATTTGTTTTATTTATTTGTGACAGCTCCTCAGTCCTGTAGCCTCTCTTTCTGTCTCCCTGTCAGCTTTATTGTGAGCTCAACCTTCAGCACAAGCCTGGGATTTATTATTTTAATAAATTGCCCTGTATGAAGCGAGCAGTGGTGCGTGTCTGATGCATGTCCCTTCCTCTTCCCATCCTCCTTCCCCCACTCTTTCTTTTTCACCCACCACTGTTGTGTTTTTCCTCCAGCTTTCCTTCTTTCTTCCTCTTTGTTTTTCTGTACCCGAAATTAACTGCCTCCTCATCATAAACAGCACACTCATTTTAGGGATTAAAATGAAATGCATGCACAAAGCGAGAAGAGGAAGGTGAAAAGACTGAAGAAGAGAGCTCTCTGCTCAGCAGACAGATGTGTTCTTCCTGCTAAGCCTGCGGTCATCAGTCGTCGGGGCCACCCAGCCTCTCGGGTCGGCCTCAGACAGCGCAGACACCCACAGAGGATAGATGACCATGAGCAGGGGCAGTGGAAGTGGCGGTGAAAGATAGCCCGCTCTGACGCCACTGCTCATCGATCACCACCGGCCGCCCTGTAGAACTGTCTTGAGAGAGAAACCTGGGCAATAACAGTGGGTTGAAATGTTGCGGCAGCAGGTCAGTGTCAGATTGGATACTACAACAACACCTCAGCCATCACCTCCTTGTTTTCTGTCTCGTCTAGAAGCATTAAGCTAGAAAACGGCGGCTTATTTCCACACTCACTCTGAGTTAACTGAATGTGGAGAAGTTTTTTCATGCAGCAAGAATATTTATACTGAATTGACTTTACATAACACATTCACAGCAACAACAAACAAAATCCCCTTTCTTGGGTGTTATTTTTGTTAAGAAGTGAGGAAAAGCTCCTGGCCAGGGTTTCCTGAATTAGTTTAAGGGAAAATCCTGTATACATAAAGGAGCACAATTGCCTGTGACAGGCAGCTTATCTTCTAAAATTAGGAGAGTGCCTCTGATGAGATTATGTATTTTTGCTTAGGTCCTGTTTTGTTCTCATGGCAGGATAATGTTGTGGTAGATGTGTCAGTGCGGTTATGAGTAATTCTCTTAACAGTGAGAAACAGTTCCTTGCTGAAGGCTAGTTTCAGCCATAAGTCTTGACCTTTTGACACATTAAACATGAGCCTGTAGCAAAAGAAGCATCCCTTTGGTTAGGGCATGGATGGGAGGGCGCCTCGGAAACAACTCTACGGGCCAAGGTCCTGCGGTGTCCTGGGTAACTGTATATCACCATGATGGTCTATTGTAAGGCGAATGTTTCACAACACTGGAAAAACACTTGGAGTGTGAGTCTGAAGGTTCTTTCCCGAGCTTGACAAAAAAAAAATTGTTAATACAAGGTTAAAAATAGTTGTTGCAACCAAAGCTCTCAACTAAATCTCATGGCCTTCATCAGTTTCTCAGTTGCCATGGAGAAGGTTTGATAAAATTACAGTCATTTCTTTGTGATCACTGTATGTTGTCATCATTTTTTCTGCATATAATTTTAACTGAGTAGTTAGAGACAGTGGATAGAGACAGAAAACGTGTTGGTGAGCTACTGAGTAGTGGTCCTTAGGGGGAATCTAACCAGTTCTATGATGTGCTTTTTAACCACTAGGCCACCAGGACACCCTTGTAGTTCCCCTGTATTCTCTGTGTGTATTTTACATATTCTAGTGAAAGCAAATGAGTATATTTCCCAAGATGCTGAACTATTCCTTTGACCAGCCATTTAGCACCAAGGCTGCAAGTTAGTTTCTCTGTTTTAACATAATGTTAATCATCTCTGTTTTTAAGTTCACTGTCAGAGCTGTGAGTCACAAATGATTTTAATATCAATGCTGACGTCACAAACTGGATAATGACTCATGGGTCTAACTCCATGATAAATGCTGGTATGGTCCTTAAACTGCAGCCAACATCAGCTGCAATGTAGGAGACGTGGAAGGCTGAGAAATGAACAGTCTGCATGTAAAATAAAATTTAAAAGATAAGCAGCGTCTGAGTGACAGCAGTCAGACTTATGTAACCACAGCACTGAGTAATTAAACAGCCCTATTCCTCCAGATGATCTGGTGATTCAGCTTGGCATTGTCACGGTCTTAACAGGCACCACACAACATTTGATTCACGTTTCCCTCTTATGAATATTTGAGTCCTGCTGCCAGAGTGAAAAACATGCTCATCTGTTGTGGAGCTGACAGCTTTTGAGAGGCAAAGCTTCACTTTCCCAATGAAAAACCTCAAAGAGGGTGGGATTTTCTGACAAGGGCTGTTAAACACCTGTGATTGCTGCCATTGTCTGGATGCCTCAGCCTGATTCTTCCAGCAGCCAACTGTCTTTATTGGTCGTCATCTTGTTTATGCCTCTTGTACGGGCTGCGGGATAATAGAGCAGAACGCTTGTGAAACGTAGGACGCTGTGTGCTGCATGTTCGGTGTTTACACTCCGGTTCCAGTGATGCTCCAAGAAATGGCATGTGAGATCCATCACTTCTAAAGCTCTCTTTTTGTCTTTTTGCCTCGCATACCTCAATGAGCCCTCCCAGTTACCACATGCTGAAAGGCTTGTTTGTGTTTGCCAGCAGGTGCATTTGTGTCGCATGAGTGAACTCTGTGCTTCATTTATGTCATAGTGATTTCCACTGTAAACGGGAAACGTCTGGGAGAAAGAGGCAGATTGCGATTGTGTGAAAGTGTGAGTACAGTGTGTGTGTGTGTGTGTGTGCGCGCGCGCGCGCGCGCATGTGCATGTGCATGTGCATGCATGCATACTAATGCAGCTGGTGTACTGCTGCAGCTTTGCTTACGTAACCGTGCTTGTGCACTCCGTCTGTCCGTTGAGAAAGCGGCAGCTCCCCAGTGGCCTTCACGTTTGTTCTGTAATGAAAGCGTTCCTCCTCTCAGGATTAGGCTGCAGCCTACCTGCCTCTCAATTGGAAACTGTTGAGATTAGCACTCACACAGTTTTTATAGGGGCACTTGTATAACAAGACTTCACCATTTTAAAGTCATGAAACAGAATGATTCCCCGAATAGTGCCACACTCGAGTGCCGATTCTGATCACATTAAAAAATGAATGAGAAAGGTGATGTTGTGACTTGTGCGTGCACTATGAACACGTAGTGTATCCCTTCTAGGAGATTGTAAACACACATACTCAAAAGAGGACTTATAATGACCTATCAGGAAGACACAACACCATAATGGATGTCAGTTAACTAATTGGTTTCAGTCTGTTTAATCAACTATAAAATACAGAAAAAAGACAATACATCAAACATGCTAGCTTAAGTAGAACAAAGTAACTTACATAATTTCCATGCAGTGAGGCTCATGTTGTTGGATGAGCACAGAGGGAATTCTTTCATTTTCTGTCTTTGGTCACACTAAAGCTTAATTAGAGAGTGAAGGAGGCCTTTATAACTAGATTCAGCTTTATTGTTTAGTCTGCACTGCTAGTGAGTATATCTTTAAACCTATGAGATTGAAACCCAGTTAGGCTCCCT
Organism: Toxotes lorentzi; assembly: GCA_037833715.1. Taxonomy (NCBI): domain Eukaryota; kingdom Metazoa; phylum Chordata; class Actinopteri; family Toxotidae; genus Toxotes; species Toxotes lorentzi. The sequence continues at coordinate 20,987,193 of JBBMJY010000025.1, forward strand.
CTGGGGATGTTATGGATGATTTGATGACTGCTCTGGGCAGCTGTATAGCAACACAGTATATCACGCAGCTACAAGGCTCTGTGGGGTGGCACCGGGCCAGTCCCGTCTAAATACACTGTTTGAGTGCCAAGTGTACCGACAGGGCCCTGTGCGAGGTCAGAGAGGAACAGAGGGCCAAATGAAATCCCTGACTGAAAGTCCAACCAGGGTCTAATACATCAGTGTCACAGCTGTTTGAAATGCCAGTTAGAATCAGTCGTACAAGTTTGAAGGTTGTATTTTACATGTACAAGGGACATTGTTGTAGAAGACTAGTTTGACCAGTTATATTTTAATTTAAGCGTTTAATTTCATTTAAACTCCCAACTCAGCTGAATGATTTGCTGATTAACTGATTTGTCACTCAACAGAAAATTAATCACTAAGAATTTTGATAATCGATTAATTGTGAAAGTAATTTCTCAAGAAGAAATTCCAAACATTTACAGATTCCAGCTGTTCAAATGAGAGTATTTTTTTTATGCTTTATAGCACCACAAACTAAAAACCTTTGGGGTTAATAGGATCTGGAGGATTATGACAGACAATTGAGACTACTTCTCAGTTAATCAAAGAAATTATCAGCAAATGAATCAATAATAAAGATAGTCATTAGATTCATCCCTGTGTAGAACCAAAGTTGCTTTCAGAGTACATCGGGTAAAGGCAGCTTTACAGCTGAGAATAACAAGTGTGCAGCAGACGTCCCTACTCTATACAAAAGACAATAAATATATATGCCTGTTAAAAAAAATGACAAAGGGATTTGACTGTTACATTATCTACAGTTTTTTTTTAATCATGATTCTTTTCACAGAGGGATGCTAAAGCCTGCACTATCCTGTGTAACCAGCAGATGGAGCACATTCAGTATTGAACATGGCCCTAATTCAGTCTCAGCTCACACTGGCCCAGTATACTCAATTATAACAGCTGGTTCAACCTCAGCCCACATACCACAGATGCCAGGTACTACTCCTATCAGATTCTAGCTTGCCAAGAAAAATTCTTCCTATCTTTACCTCTTCTGATGTGAATGAGTGAACAAACAGAGCTGGTTCCCTCAATCTGATCACTTCCCTAATTCACCTGAAACATTACAGGACTTCTTTCACACTCCTGACTCCGGTCTCACCACAGTTCTGTCCCTAAAATGGATAATGCATCACAGTCTTTCCAGTTCACTGCTCACCTGAGTCTGCTGCCCAATTCTTACACCCTGTTCTGGTCTGTTGCTATTTTCTTTTCTTTTTTTTAATCACTTTTCCACATTTATTTGTGCACCACAAGTGCCATCTCCTTATATCCCTCCCTAGATAAGTAGACACTTATATGTCACAGGTCTTGGAGTTCTCACTGTTCGTCCTCAAGTCGCAAATGGGTGCCGAAGTGTGCGTTGGCTCAGAATGTGAAAGTCTCCATTTATTAGAATGTTATTATGGTGGGCGTCAGATGGATGTCATTCTCCTGAGTGCAATAAAGCCTCACACTTGATGGCTATGAAATATCCCAGCAACAGTCTAGAAATTGGCACGGACTGAGCTGAGTCGCATTTTTATGCATACATTTACAAGATTACTTTTTTTTTAAGTAAGTGTTTTTTATCCATAATCTGAATTATAATAACCTTGATGAGTCTGATGCCTATCAGCCCTGAATCTGCAACTCATTGTCTTCTGCAAATGAATAAAAAATTAAGATACATTCTCAGGTGTTAAATATATTTTCTCAATCACTCAATTTAATAATTTGGTCAATAAAATGTCAATTAAAAAAAAATAGAAAAATGTGTAATAAATGTACAATTTACGATGTAAGACTGAGAAAAGCTGTAACGTGAACCTGAAACTATCACATGTTTTATGCTTTAGAAATGTCTCAAATTAATTAATTGATTATCAAAGAGATTGAGTTACGTAGATCGATTAATCAGCTAATTGTTGCTGCTCAAAGCTGTAGAATGATTTTCATGTGACAATTCAACTAAATCAGTCTTTACGAAACCAGAATAATCTCAGGTGTTCCTGAGCACTGTATCTGACTGTATCTGATATATGTCTGAACTGTAAATATCGGACAATAGGGCAGTAGGTTGATTCAAAGGGAGCCAGTGTGTTGCCAAACAGCGTTGCACAGCTTGACTCCACTAGGGGCAAAAAAAAAAAAAAAGTTTTCAGTTGTTGACGTACTTCAGATAGTTCCTGTTTAGGACTGTGCAGAGTGTTAGAGGCTTTTCGCACCACGAGTTTGAGGCTGTTACTTTGTGCCAACACAGCGCAATGAACACGGGCTTTCTACCCCTCAGAAAGCTTTGTTCTTAGGTAGCCTGGCTAAGGTTTGGAGCAGCATGGACTACTTATTTTCTATTACCAGTGGAGCAAGAGGTGTCAGAGACGCAATCTCCCACAGACTGTGGCCTGGATCCGGACAGGAGACTGTTCAAATTCAGCAGCACCATGCTGGGACAACACACGAGACTGTCCCCGTCCACCCCAAACCAGGTCAGTCAGAGACTGAATCCCGTTAGCGCGAATGACACGTAGTCAACTAACCAAAGAAACCGAAAAGCTGCGAGGCACGCTTTCCTGCAGAGCCTGGTGCCAGATTCCCTTAAAAAAGTCGTCCCGTTTAATGTTTCCTCGCTCCTTGGATAATTCTTACCTGCCAGAACATAGGTTTAGATATATACAACAAAAGTGTCACTCTTAACTTGGGCAAAGTGATATCCGTTGAACATCGCTTATTCCAACATGATTCAGACCTTTAACGTTAGTTTAGTATTTTCCTGTGATTTCCGCAGCCCTGTCACTAAAATCAGTCTGACCTGCCCGACGGGCTAAGAATTAAGTTTACTGACAAACAGCAGTATTTAAAAAATACTCCACATTTAGGCTTAGACTCCTTAACTACATGTGAAGAAATAGCGCATGGCAACGTAATGACGACAGCTGTGAAGCGCGTCCTGCTCCTGCTATCAGCGAACAGCTTTGGCAGCTGAAGTAGACACGTTTCGTACGTTGTTTCTGTTTCGTTGAGACTTGACGTTAAAGGGTCTGTCGTGTCAAATAGCTTAACTGCAAGTAAGTAAATAACAAGCATTAATAGATAAAAAGGGGTTTTGTGCAGAGCTACAGCTGAGAGGAGTGTAACCTCTGACCGCCCTCACCAAACGTCCTTTATTCACAGCACTTAATGTACATTGCTCTAAACTTAAGATTAATGTGTCAGTTAAATGCATTAGGCTGAACAGGGAAGACAAGTCCATTATGCAACACTAGCTGCTGCACACATGTGGAGGAAGACTTCCTGGACAGTGTGGTCATGGGACTAAGGGACCTTACCACCTTGCCTGATTTCCTGTTTTTGAACTGATTGTAACTCACAAGGAAATCAGCTAAGTTCACGTCCTCAGTGGCTGCTCTCTGCCTGTCCTCTGAGGACACACTGCCTGCAACAACTGAGGCATTCCAGATATTTCAGATCAGCAGGCAGTGCATGCTTAAACCATCCAGCCAGTGAGTGAACAAGTATGTCCTCAAGGGTTTTCACATCGGGGAGTATCTTCATGTTAATGAAAATGGGAATTTTTTTTCTCCCCCCCCTTTCTGCTCTGCCTCTCACACTTAATTTATTATGAGACCCATCAGTGCCTTCCTGGGCTTTGAATTAAATGCAGAGAAATGTAGTGCTGTTGAAATGAAAAAGCAGACAGGGATCTGAGCTCTCGGGCCACACGATCCACTGTTATATCACACAGAATGCTGTGCGCTATTAGTTAGCATTAATTGCTTGTTCTGAAAACACAGTGAAAGTTGCAGTGTGAGGCCACACTCACCCCGCTCTGGTTTAATGTACAGGGGGTTTGCAGCTCATGCAGAGTCATCAGGCTCCAGAGCTCGGTGGCGGGCAGGTTAATTGTTCGATCTAATTAGGACAAAGATTAATCAGATGCATGCTCTGCTGCTCTTGAAACACCATGGATGACAGCGGGGTTCATTAGCAGTCCCTGCACCTCTCTCTTCCAGCAGCAGAGTGGACCACAGGGGCGGCTCATGTCTACAGGCTACTGCCCCGCTCAGGGGAAAAAGAATGAGATTAACTAGATGTGGAATCAGGTAGTGGAAGTGAGAAGGTAAAGTTAGAAATGGGAGTGGCCATGGAGGTGGTGAACAAACCATGGGTGAGCAGTGCACTGTTTGACAGGAGGATTACTGATAAAGGGCTGAGCAGCTCTGTCCAACCAAAACCCTAAGCAACAGACATCACCTCTCTGGGCTTTGACTTTTGTATGAGGAACAGAACAGCACTTTGTGAACACACATTACCTGGGTCAGAGGCATTTCTATGGTCAGTAAAGTGTAAAGCTCATATTTCATATGTAGTTTAATAAAACTGTGGTTCTATATATTATTAATTATAAATGAGGCCTTTCACATCTGACAGCTAAGACCATGCTTGAACTGAGACAGGGATTATTGTCTCAATCTATACATGACCACTAGTTACCACATGACCAATGTTCCACATTTAAGTCATGTGATAACACCTGAGCCTGCTGAACTAATACTGTGAAATGTTGTTTAGGGCTACAGCTAATAATTATTTCCCTTATTGATCAATCCGCCAGAACTTTTCTCAGTTAATCAATGAATTGTTTGGTCTAGAAACTGTCAGGAAATGGCAAAACTCAGTTGAACTCAGGTTGTCTGTGCGTTTATTGTTTTTTGATAGTCAAATCCAGTTGTTGCTTCAGAATACTATCAATTATGGGTGAATCCCTCCAGCAAATGTCTGTTAAGTTTGCATAAAGGGCTTAAACGGTCTGTGAGGGAGTTCACAGGGTTGGTCAGTGGAACAGAGAAGGACTCGATCAGGACCGCAACAGATGACAGAAAAGAGACAAAAGTATAGAGTAGGATAATCAATTTACTATCACATGCAACATGATGAATTACAACATACTTGATTGTATTATGTTGGCATATGCTCTGTTTTTACTGTTGTAAAGCACACAGCTGTTTCAAGTATTGGTTTATCTGGCAGACACAGTGGTGACTGAGATGAATAGCCATACAAAGACTGCAGGCTTACCTGCAATGAGGAAAAAAGTATAGACATAATAGAGATATTAAAGAGTGGCATTAGAGACACAGCGGTAGGATTTAATGTAATCACTGTAAACAGAATTGTCACACCTGCAGGTACTGAAAACACATGCTGCAGCACAGTATGCTCCTGCAGATCATTGTCCAATCATCCTGTCTCTGCTGTAACCAGCAGCATGTGACTCTTCTCTCAGAGTACAGCAAAATGACTCTGGTTAAACAGATACAGTGTGTGTTCTGTTGTCATATGAGACGGACTGATGGATAATTTGCTTTTTGTTTGAAATCCGTGAAATTGGTATTTCACCAATAACACACAGGTGATCCATACAGCTCCAGGTTTCTAAAGCAGAGTCAATGCAGTGCCTTGAAGTATTAAGATGTATTGATGAAATTTCCGATGGAGAGGGAAGACTTGCTGGCAAATAGAGAAGTTATTGGTTTAAAAAAAATTAACAGCAACTATTTTCTGAAGGAGTGAAGTTTAATATCCATCTCTCCTTTTTTTTTTTTTTTTACCAAATCTGTTGGCCAGATCAAGACCGAACTAAAAATGTACAAAGACACATCTCTGTGCAGCTTCCAAGTATTGAGAAATATATTATAGTTCAGATTTACATATGCAGATTTGTGCATATGTTGTTAATTGCCCAGATAAATGGAAAACTGTTTTTTTTTTTTTGTTTTTGTTTTTTTGCTGCTTTTCTTTCCTGTTAATTGTCTTGCAACCCCTCAGATTTATCTTGTGACCCCTTTTGTGTTTCCCAACCCCCAGATTTGCATTGGACTGACCTTAAGGAAAAAGCATTCTTTTTTGCCCTTGTTAAGTACTGCAATACACATATATTATGTGTATTACAGTACTTGTATTATTATGTCATATTTAAAAATGCAAAACAGATTTTGTGCCCATACTCTTTATTAATAGCAGGCCATTCACCAGTGCCACGGTGCAGGAGCAGCTTTGTCCTCCTGACATTGACCTCCTCTCTGCACCTTCTTTCTGTCCCCAGGGTGTTCACTTATTTGTCACTGTTCACATCCACCCTGAGGCTGACACCAACTCAGCTGCAATTATCAGCATGATTCAGGACATGCAATCTGCTGACGCTCTCAGCAATGTAATAAGTGATTTTAATCACCTTAATTTACAAAAAGTCCTTGAGCAGTTTGTATCAGCATGTCACTCGGCCTGCAGTCCATTAGGAGGACCTGTTAGTGCAGGACCACTAGACCTCAACACTGTACACTGTGTCATGACTAGCCCCTAAGAGGGGCTGTTTTCTGAACACTTTATGTTATAACTCTCTTGTGGACATTTTCAGTCTTGTTTAGTTAAGTTTTGTTTATAGTTCCTGTTTTATTTTGAAATCATTGCCCTTGTGTATCTTGTCGGTTCGTTTTTGTTTGATCTCTAGTCGTGTCATGCCTTTTGTCTCCTGTAATTCGCCTTCTCTCCCATTCACGGTATTCCTAGTCAGGTTCTGTATTTGTTTGTTACTTTGTTTCTTATTTGGGTTTTGTATTTTTGCTCAGTCTTTCTCCTCACTAAGAGTGATTTTGTGTTCACGTTTTGCATTTTGTTTTTGTGTCGTTTTCCCCTTTAAGGGTGATCATTAGTTGTTACTTTGTTAAAATAAAACTCTACTTTTGACTTTTGTCCGGGGTTTTTGCGTTTGGGTCCAGTCCTCGCCCCTAGTCGTGACACACTGACTGTGTTCAGGGTCTGAATTTCTGACTGTTCCCTAAATTTTCAAAGATGTTTTGTCCACATTAACTGGTCTTTGTTTCAGGAGGCAACGGTATCCAGTGTCGTATCTATATCTTTCTCCAAGCACTTTGTCACCAGAATGATGACAGTCTGTCCCACTAACAGGGTGATGCATCTCCTGCAAGGAAAACTAGATAGGAGGTCAGTTTAGAGATAAAAACAAATCCAAATGAAAATAGACACCCAGGGGCTAAGCTGAGCAGCAACAACTTCACATCTGTGTGAGGATAGAAGAGAGCTGACTGGGACATATGATTTGTTAAACAACACAGTAAAAGGCCTGAAACATTTTAAGTCAGGCGTGCATGTGGCCATTAAGCTGAACAGTGGTGTATAAGGATTGCGATTGCCATTTCTGAGGTATTTCAACAGCAGATGTTTGAAAGAGGCCAGACGATGAGCACAAATGCTGAGCACAGTTGATGTTTACGGGAAGGTAATTAAGACCTGTTCTGAGTGACTCAGCTGCATCTTCTGCGTCTTCATCACTCCAGCTGAAAAGAGTACCCAGCTTGGGAAATAGACGTCTCTTATTCCCAAGGATTCCACACCTTTGGTAGTAATTTCCGTTCTCATGAAAACATCAGAGAAATTAAACCATAGACTGCATGGATATGACGTCAGCTAGAGTTTTCTATAGGGATTCTTCGACGCTTTAAATTTGGATTTACTGCTTCCTACTTATAATTTAGCCTTTTTAAGCAGATTGACTGGTTTAGTTAATGATGGCAGAAAAAGCAGAGCTGTGCTTTCATTCACTGACTCAGGGTCTGAGGATTTCTCATAGTGAAGAATGAACTTTTCGGAAAATGAATCTATGGGCAACATGATTGCCACTGAGGCCAACAGAGCTCTTCAAAACTTTCAGAGAGCTTTACTTTGTATTTGCCGTTGCATCACACATCTAAAAAGACTGGCAAAGGACAGGTTTACCACACCAGAGCTCCAGCTAAGTATAGTTAGTCTAACCAATATTCACAGTTTATTTCTACAAAAGATTATACTGCTAGGCTTCATAAGTCTTAGCAAAGCATTCTAATGGAAGAAACAGTGAATTTATCTACCTGGGCGGGGCACCCAGGTAGAGCCTATATATGGGAAATGTGGGGTTATATGCCAGAGCTAGCAGTGCCTGAAAATATACACACTTTTAGATCACCTCCATTTCCAATTTTAAATTTTAAATTCAATGTCAGTTTTACAAAATTCAGTGTCTCAAACAAATTTGAGATTTTACAAACAAGGAATCATGAATGTTAAATCCTAAATTTAATCAAAATGTTTGACTCATCCAGCAGCTGAACACACTCTTGATGTTGTTGCTTCAATGGAAATCAAACGTTGTTCAGAAAGTTTGTTCCAACACTGTTGCAGAAGTTCCCACAAATTTG
>JBBMJY010000025.1:20995598-21020238 GCA_037833715.1 Toxotes lorentzi
TGTGTGTGTGTGTGTGTGTGTGTGTGTGTGTGTGTGTGTGTGTGTGTGTGTGTGTGTGTGTGTGCGTGCGCGTGCGCGTGTGCGTGTGTTCGTACTCATCTAGTGCTGGCTAACAGGCTTTAATATTTTTAGTGCACTATCTAAATGAAGATTTGAGTGTTTGGTTTGGTTTGCCAGAATGTTGGGCTACATCCAAGAGAGCTGTTATTTGTCAGATGATCTGAAATCATGATTCTGTTTACCAGTCAGATGAATCCTCAACATTTTCAGCTTACAGGTGAGAGTTAGTTGGGTGGCCTTTAAATGGACTTCTCTTATTGAAGCAGCTTGGTTTTGTTTGACAAGTGTTATTTCCTGCTCTCTGCAGTTGTATAAATGCCATAACCATCCTAAACTCTTTTCAGACATCCCTCTTTCTGCTTTCCCCCTCTTTTCCCTAACATTTTCCCCCTTCCTCTTCCTCATCTTTGACACTTTGCTCTTGCCTTCTCTTTTTTTCTCCTTCTCCTCTTCCACCTTAACCTCCCCATCCTTCTACCTCCACCCCCATATTCCCCATCCCATTCTCACTCCAGTTTTTAATGAGTAAGACTCCCTGACCTTTTCCAGGTCCTTGTTACATCACTGCCCCCTTGTGGTGTGCTGTTCCCCCCCCCACACACACTGTCAAGTTGATGGTAAACCATGATGGGTCAATTATCTTGGAATTGGTTCTTCAGCCTGATAAAGCACAGTAAAGCAAAAAACTCCAGTGTCTGTTGTTTTCTTTATTTAAATATTTATTTTTTGCTAAGTGATGTACAGGTGTGTATGACCTTACAAAGGTGGTGAAGAGTTCAGGAGTTTTACTTACTGTCATGTAAATCATTAATCCTGGATTTGAGGGGATTATTAATGCATCACCGCAACACTTACTAGACACATTGTGTTTGTATTTTTTGGTTGTGGTTACAGCCTCAGTTAATATCTCTGTGTATTATGTAATTTACACATTGTTTTGATGATGAGGGCTGATCCATAGTAGCCAAGCAGACCAAATCAGTGTTATTTTGAAAGACATTAAGTGAACTGTTAATCACTGGAATGATGATCATTGTCTGACATATAACGTAGACATGCTTTATTTCTCACTGGCACTGAGCCACTTTATCAAATGAAACATTTAGATTAGTGCTTTCAGAATCTGGAGGGAGCTCAGCAGTAGTTTACACAAGAGGAGGGGAGAGAGCCAGGAGCATTGGAAATTTTTTTTTCTTTAGGAAGTAGTCATGATCATGCAAATATCCACAGTCACTTTCCAAATAGAGCTGACTTTCACTCAAGCGAGTACACACAGGCACTTTATAAATATGCAAGATGGTTGTGTGAAATACTGATAAACACATCTAGCCTTGACTCTGTGTGTATGTGTGTGTCTGTGTGTGCATGCGCACTCATGCAGAAAGTTGTGTAAATGCTGGAAAGCAGAAGGAATGTGGCCATTCAGAGGTCCTCTCCTCTACAAATAAATATTTGGTGATGACAATATTGGAGATATGTTAAACACGAGGAGGGTAATTTTCTAGTCAAATAAACCTCAGCTCTGGTGGTGGTGAGGGGGGCACAGATGTGTCTGTGTTTCTGACAAGCTGGAAAGAAAGAGAGAATGATGGATATAGATAGGTTGATGGAGAAAGAGAGGGAGTGGCTGATATACACTACTGGTCCAAAGTTTTAGCATACCTCCATTTTTCCAGTTGTTCCTGAAATTAAAGCATAAAACAAATAATAAATATCTGGGAATCATTAATCTCAAATCCTAATTTTTTTTTTTTAATAAATGTTTGACTCATCCAGCAGCTGAACACACTCTTGTTGTTGTTGCTTCAATGGAAATCAAACGTTGTTCAGAAAGTTTGTTCCAACACTGTTGCAGAAGTTCCCACAAATTTGCTTTTACTTTAAGTCCAGTTCATCCCAAACCAGCTCCATGTGGATTAGGTCTGGAGACTGTGCTGGTCTTCATCATGTGAAGCCAGTGTCTGGTTCTGGTTCTGTTCTTCTAATGTTTTGGTTCATTATCTTGCTGTAGGATGAAGCTCTGACCAAACAGTCTGTCTTCCTGTGTTACTGCCTTTTTCTCACCATTCTAACAGATACACAGCACTACGTCCTGCAGTACAGTACTGTCCTAATAATACATCAGAGGCTGTAGTAATAATACATCAGAGGCTGTAGTAATAATACATCAGAGGCTGTAGTAATAATACATCAGAGGCTGTAGTAATACAACAAGAGTTGGGACACCTGTAGGACATTTCAAATTGGCAGCGTGATCAGTCATCATAGTTTTTTTAGGATCAAAATGTAATGGCAATATTGCCATCTCACTGGTAAATTCTGCAAAGAGTAAGGCAGTCCTCAAATGAGGTCAATGGTCACCTTCCTCTTTGAACATCTGTGAATGTTTGACAAAGGTATGTTTGTTTTTTTTTCCTGTGGTTTTAAATGTTATTCAGCTCCTTGACCAAACCATGGTCAGAGAGAAAAGGGATGTTAAGAGGGGAATTTCACAGTTTTCCCTAATTGTATTGTTATTCTTTTTTACCTCCTCCAATTCTACTTCTAAGCTTGCATTATCCTTGTATTGAAAAGGATAGGTTTTGTTTTATTGCTAAGGAGGGAGACGGTTCATCAAGTTGTCAAATCTCATCCCCCATGAGTGATTCTTAGTCATACAGATGGATTTGAGGAGACGCTGTCATCATTTTTTCCTCTTGATCTTAGCAGACATGTCTGGCTAAATGGAAAGTCAGCTGTCTGTGTTGGCGATCCAGTCTCTGTTACTGGTTTGCCATTACAGACTGTGGTTAGACAGGAGCTGCACTTTGTGGAGCACTTTACATCACTCACGTTACAGATTGCCTTTATTTAATGCAGTAGTGGGAAAGGTTTTAAGATTCTTTACTTAAGTAAAAGTAATAATACTCCATTATAGAAATACACAGTTACAATTAAAAGGCCTGCCTTCAAAATTTTACTACTATTACCAGTAAGATGTACCTAAGTATCAAAGGGAACATGTAGTTATTAGGCAAAATGACCCCTCTGAGTGTGTCATATCAATATATATATTTTACTCTTAGATTATTATTAGTGACCCTTTAAAGGAATAGTTTGGGAACTAGCTTTGGGAAATACACTTATTATGGGAGGTAGTTGAGAAGATTGAGACTGCCCTCATGTCTATATGGTTGCCAGTTAGCTTAGCTTAGTGGAAAGAAAAGCTAACTAATTAACATGTTATGTCTTGTTAATTTTTTTTTACAAAATCCAAAGCTGTACAGAAATATATCTACTGTATTTTAGTTAAAGTTAGGTTTAACTAACATTATCCACAATAAGATACTGATCATACCAGCGGTCACCAATGTTAGCTAATGTTAGCAAAGGTTATATTGCTATAAAATGCGTAAAAATGAGTTTGGTGACTTCATGAGTTGTGCTACTGCAATTGACCATTATTTCCATACAGTGACCATTGTTCAGCAAAGGCGACACAGGCTTGGTTGAAGCACATTTCAAGAGCAAATGTACCCCAGTGTGTTACCACTCTCTTACAGTGTGCTCCCTGTACCTGCATTTGGCCTTTACCATGCTAAAGCCTGTTCAAACCTTTACTTTTGGGTCAATAAGAAGATCTGATAATGCAGAGTTTGTGTTTCTCACAGCTGAGCTCATCACTTCTCCTGCTATTGATTGGAGCTGTAACCTGAGAGGTTAGTGTTGCTGCCGAGATGCAGGGTGCCAGGGCTCCAAAAGGCGACATAAACCTATAAAGATGCGCTTTTGTAACATGAAGGTTGATGAAACAAGTGAGCTCATGTCAACCCTGCTCCAGTTTTTTAACATCTGCTTTCCACCATGAGCTTTCTCAAAGATTATCTCATTAATTAAGGCTGATTACGTAATAGTAATAATGAATGGGCACTGGCCATTAATGCCCCTTTGCAGATCATCACACATCAGTTGAGTCAAAGCGTCGCATAACTGTCATGGCAAGGATGAATCACAGAGTTGTTATGGAGGCTACAGCAAGCATACATAATGTATGTGTATCATCGCCATCGATCCAGCCAATGCAGAGTTAGACTTCAGCCATACCATTTATCATGCCCCCTTTTTACCCCCCTACAACACACACACCCTCCCACTCCCAACTTTGACTTGGAAAGAAATATTGCTCAAAGTGCAATAACCTTAATGCCAAAGGTTGGATGAATCACTGTGTGATTAGTGAGCCTCGAGTCTGAATGCATCTGACAGTAGGGAGGAGGACGGGAGGTCTGGTGCTCAAGCAGAGCCCCCTGTTTTCAGCCGCATGAACCACGGATCAAAGTTCTTTCACCATGTGTTACTGAGAAACTGTTACAGATACAGTTTTATTGTGGTGGCTGGTATGCAGGAGATTGTTTCATCACGGTGTCAGTGTTTGCATGTGGACATACGGTATGTTTGTTGTCGTAATCCTTTAATCTGTATCATTTTTCAAATATCCAAAGTAGTGGTGGCTATCGAATGAAATATTAATATAAATACAATCGCCAATATGATGCCTGAGTTTCAGTACAGAGAAGAAAACAATGCTTTATGATACCTCATTTTAGAAATATTATCTCTTATTTTCAACAAAAACCTTTTTTCCACACTAACAGTATAGGGGATGACAAGGTCAGTTGGTCTACCACTTTTGTCAGCTATCTTGACAACTATTGGATGGATTGCTATGAAATTATCTATAGACATTTGTGGTCCCCGGAGGTGAATCCTTCTGACTTCAGTGATCCCACGACTTTTCCTCTAGTTCCAGTATGAGGTTGACATTTGGTTAGTGAAATGTCTCATCTACTATTGGATGGATTACCAGGAGCTGCAGTACAGGTCCATCAGGTCAAAATACTCTGTTTTATGACCAATACTTACTGACTGAGCAAAGGAAAAAGAACAATACATAACTGAGACTTGTACAGTCTCAACAGATTCACCCTTTAAAAGCAGCTGTTACATCTTATAGTTTTAAGATATTGTGTTCATACTAATAATACACATGTAAGGGAGCAGACTAGTATGCGGATAAAAGGTATATTTAGTTGATACTGCAGTTAACAACTACAGTAGCAGGGTTACGGTTAATATAACTACCTAGATACATACATATATACACAGGCAATTTTCCCTCAAGCTGAAACCGCCTCTGTATAATGCAGACAGGTTTGCAACTCTTTATTTTTATAAAAACACTTTTTCTCTTTAAGTCTGCACCAGGTTCGTCACTATGGAAACAATCATGTACACGCTGTCGGAATATTAATTGAAATGAGCGTGTGTTAACAATAACGTCACCTCACAGGCTGGAGTCCATCTTTTAATGTGGAAAGAGAATCATGTCACAATGTTAGGAATTTAAACCACATTACCAGCAGCACTACTTGAGTGTGATTAGCTGACATGGAGAGTGTGTTAATGAGAGGACAGGGCAGATCCAGTGCCTCCTATCCTAGCACAGACATGCCCACACACACACACACACACACACACACACACACAAACCTGCAGTTCAGCAGAGTTTCCCATAAAAGCTGAGTGGTGTATAGGCTGGTCAGTGGAGGCTGTGTAAAATAGAGCTGAGTGGTACTGAGAGTGTTGGCAAAGGGGTGTTGCCTGTCACACTGTGTTCTCTGTGTTTAAGTTGACAGCTCAACTAGACCCATGCACTGTATATTCATTACAATGGAAAGACTGCAGCTTGTCCTAGCACTATAGTAAAGCTATGGAACAATAATGGCCTGTTTCTTGATACAGTGCTCTTGGCACTTTTCTTCCACTCAGTGGTATTCACACAGGGATTTTTGATTTTTTGGCATTTGCTGTTGTTGGTATGGTTGGTATGTATCTTCCTGCAACTTGAAATTTGAGACATAATTAGATGATCCATAAGGATAACTACTTTCCTGCAGGTTGGAGTCATTGAAAGTATTAAAAAGTGTACAGAAAAACAGGCTGGCTGTATTGAATGTGATGTGGTCATTTAATATAGGTACAACTTGTGTCTGTCTTTTCCAACTGTGTATATATGACTGTATTAAACAAGGTAATCCATTTGCAAGTTGTGCTGTCAATAAGAGCTCAGTGAGGATTGTGCATGTTTGTGTTTTCATCTGGAACCGAACATGAATAAGAGCTTACTCTCTGAAGCATCCATACACAGGTCCTGGCATCAGCTAGACTCTCCACACACCATGACTGAGCTTGGCCCTGCAGCTTTCTATCAAACCACATTTATTCTTTCTTTATGGTGTATGATAATGTACTGTACAGTAACTTATGACTTCCTTGAGCTCATGAGATAGACGCTCATGAAACATGCATTTCCCCCTTCGCTGCAATAAATTTGTCATGTCCACCTGACTTGGTGTTAAGATAACAGCACCAGCGGCTTAGCTTTAAAGCCAGAGTTTGTCACTCTGTGATTGTCAGCATTTTTTACTCCTGTTTTGTTTGAGTAAGCGTTTCACTGCATAGACTAGTGTCTTTTCACAGACTCTTGATTGAAGTCATACATGTCAGGATAAGAGCATTTGCAGTTTTTGTTCCTATCTTACACTTGTTTTTCTCAAAACAGCTTTTACTGTACCAAGGTATTCCAGTATATAAGTGTAGCTGCATGATTTGGATCAATAACAAACAGTCCAACCATTACCCGGTCGGGTACAGAGAGTGCTGGCTTTAAAACCCATGTTCTGACTCTTACTCTTTCCTGCTCACCACCTCCTCATCCTGCATTTTATCCAACAGGAGCATGTTGCTACAACTGAGCTGCCTGTGTCACAACATATTGCTCACAAGCCCCAAAAGCAAATGGCAAAGCAATATTGTTTTGTGTTGTGAAACAGGCCAATTATCTCTTAGCCTGACATTCATATTGGATTTAACTAGCTAGCAAACTAATTCTGTTTTGAAAATGTGGCTTTGGTATTTCTGTCCTTTACAGACTAGTGCCAGAGGGCAGTTTCTTTAATGTCCTGAATTGCTATAACTGAGCTGCCTCATTGTTTTAGAGGCAATGTAAATATATGATACAAAGATGTAGTTTATATACAGGGTGTATATATGTAGGCATATAAAAAATAGCACAACTAATTTATCAATTAAATGTATCATTTTTTTGTATTTACTGTTTATCTTATGTTACAGTCAAATTACAGTCACTCAGATTGGCAAATGTTAACATGTCAACATGCCGAACCAAGGTGGTGAATATGGTAAACACTGCACCTGCTTCACATTAGCATGGTAGCTTTTTCATTACCCTTTAAGTCAAAGTGCCGCTGCAGTACAGCCTGACCTCTTAGTCTGGTTATTTGATCAATTTAAAATGATTGAACTGGGCAATGTGGATAAAATCCATTATGATTATATCATTTTTGAATTTTATATAATGTTATATTACTATATGTTGTAATTTATTAAATCTTCTGGAGAGCTGATTGAGAAACTGTGTAAAAATAACTGGTAGGAGTGTCTGTTTTTGGCAAATCCGATAAATGAAATATCTGACACATCAAGATGCTTCATTACATCGATGCAACATATCCAAATCCAAAGTTACCATGGTCATTGATTTGCAGTATTGCCAAAAATGCTTTGATGCAACATGTAGACA
Organism: Toxotes lorentzi; assembly: GCA_037833715.1. Lineage (NCBI taxonomy): Eukaryota > Metazoa > Chordata > Actinopteri > Toxotidae > Toxotes > Toxotes lorentzi. Next base: position 21,003,301 of record JBBMJY010000025.1, read on the forward strand.
GTCAATCAGTTGCACTGATTAATAACATGTTTTATAATAATCAATACTCCAAACAATGTTTTAGCTCTAAAAAAAATCACATGATGTAGGTCATCAAAAATCACAGTAGATCACTTAGTCTTAACAAAAGCAACTACTCTAAGCTTCACATGTATTTCTGTTATTGTGTCCATCAGCTGTGTACCACAAACTGCTAAACCTCTGTCTCTGCCCTCCCTCACAAACTTTTGAGGAAAGTCTCCAGCTCTCTCCGTAGTCCTGCACAGCACTTGTTCAGTGTGGCTGTGGTGCCGAGCTCTTGCATCCCCTACTGTTTAGGGGGTTTTCTAAAAATAACATGTTGGGAGGGCTGTATATAGCCAGCAGGCAGTTAAAACAAGGGAGCAGAGGGAAATTGGCTGCTTGTGTGTTCTATCAGACCAAGAGGGAATGTTAGTCAGATAGTTGTTGACTCTTCTATTCCCTGCCTGCTTCAGTTTGCCACGGCTGTCTACAAAGTGAGGGGAACCATATATTTAGCAGCCGTGATTCATACTCAACAGATTGTACGGGCACAAAACACAGCATGTTTTTAGAGTCAAGTACAGTAGCATTTTCATTTAGCTCTCATCAGGAATCAGGATCGTTGGGATTCATTGCATTTCTTGGCGTCTGTTGGGTTTAAGTGTACAGAATTCCCAAAGGTGCTGTGTGCTTTAATGGAGACTTGTTTAACTGTTTCTTTTTCCTATATAAGTTTAATCACTTATATAGGAGGACACACTTTAATGGCAGCTGTGAATGATATTTGTGAGTTATGGTAGTTTTGTGTATCGCAAACTTTTCATAATGATGTACTTGCTAGAGATCTTCAGTGTACAGCTTCTTCTTTTGAAGAGGACAGTGAGAGAAAACTGCAGAAGAGGGCTGTGTCTCAATCTGATAGATCACATGTTTTCAGTTGATTTCTTTTTTCACTTTGTAAAAGAGAAAAGAGACTTTTGAATAACCAGTGTTTTCTTTTGTCCCCAAGAAGCTTCACTTCAGAAATTTGTCACTCTGTGGGGGATTATTCACAGTTTTCATGTCACAGACCCCACATAGACACATTAAACCACGGACCTGCAGAGAGGTGATAGTTAAACCTACTGCAGGACTAGAAAAATCACTTACATGTTTTCTAATTTGTTTTGAATTTGTGGTGAACGAACCCTCTCCCACCCCCTCTCCTGCAAACATGCAAATTGTTACTTGCTGTGCTCCTTTCTGCGGTGTTGTGTAGCCATGAGGCAGTGTAGTGGGCCATGACCTGGATGCAGCCATTGTAACGCACTTTTTTGTTAAGTTGCTGAGATAGGCATGACTTCTTGTGACTGTTTAGGTCCCAGATTGGTGAGAGGCAGCCTTTGTTTTTCCTGACACACAGCAGCTCCTTTCAGCTGCTTCTGAGCGAGTCATACAGCTTCTCTCACACAGTTGATCCAGTGTTATTGTAATTCAGCCCATTAATGAGCCAAGTAAAATGTCCTTTATGGGAAATGACAACAGTAAAATTGCTTATGCGGTGGTAACTGTTGTTTTACTTGGTTGGACAACAAATTGGATAACTAGCGACCTCAGCTCACCTCTGTTTGAAACTTCTCCACTGTGGTATTTATCAGAAATAAGTGCTTTTACTTGGCACTGTTCACAGGCCCATTTCTTCAAACCTTTCCGGTGCAGCCTCTGCACCACCTGGAGCTCCATATTCTGACATTTTCAAGATGTTATGTCATGCTGTCTCAGTGCATGATGTGCAACATCTTAGCGCTGTGGTAGAAATTTTAAAAACTTTAAAACCATGCATCTGAACAGGAAAAATAAAAGTTGGAACACCATCCATCTGCCTATTGACTGCAAAATCGTGCTTGACTGAAAATTCCAGCACATTACTTGGTGCAGATGGATCACATGAAACAAACAGGCTGTGATTTGTGGACTTAAGAAGTAGCTTCCTTCTATAGAAACAGGGCTTATTTAGAGACAACAGATGCTCCTGGTTTCCTGTGGAGTGGGATGAAACCAGAGCCTTTGTTATTGACGATGCCCCAGTGCTGCGCTCTGTTGTGTGTCTGGAGTGTGAATAAAATGCCCATTGCCTGTGCCACCATCCATGACGAGGTTTAATTTTAGACCAGTCACTGGTTCACCATGTGCAAACACCCTTGCTACTGCTAATGCATATCTGTTTTTCTCTTTCACTTTCTTGTCTTTCTCTTCATATCTCACGGCCACTCGTTCTCACTCCTCCTTCCTTCCTTCCTCACTCCTCATTCTGTATTTTATGCAAGTCTGAGACCTTTTAGCGTGATCTTGTGTTGTGTTTAAGCTACGCCAAAAGTGAAACATGCCACACATCTTTATTGTCTTTGCAATCCTGCAGCTCACAAAGTAGATCGACACCTCTGCTGTTTAATTACCGAATCAGGTTACATGCAGTCTGCCGCACTGGCATGACCTGCAATTAAACAGAGACATAGTGGATTATATTTCATAACAGGGAAGCATAGAACACTCTGATGATGTGGTGGCTCTAAATAGGAACTGAGACGCAACCATCCACAAGCCACAGCTCCAATTTGTATTCTCCCATTGAAAGTAGTAATCCTTTTTCATTTGGATACTGAAAAACTGATTTGGCACGCTCCTGTGCAGTTTGTATTTTTGCTCAACACAACTTCTTATTCAAGGCTGTTGTGATGCCTCAGGTTATTATACAGTAGTCTCGCTGGGTAGAGTTGACAAAATCAAATATAGTATTTCCAACCGTGTGCCTTTATATTAAATAAAGTACAAATATTCTGGAGATGACCATCTGTACCAAGATAAAACACACAAAATTATCAGTAGCTCTCAACCTGGGGGTCAAGACCTGCCAAGGGGTCACAAGATGATTATAAAGTTGTTGGTATTCTAGAAAAGAACTGGTGCATACGACATCCCATCAGACCACATTGGAAGTCAAGAGTATTTCTGGCTGTTCCAAACAGCTAGAAATGCACCCAGCAAGCGCTGTAGTAAAGGTATACCCACACCTGAAGAGTTGTTAAGTTGATCAGAGCAAACTTGTGCAGAAAGTTATGCTTTCTATTTTTGGGGCTTTTCTAATCTTTGTTCTTTGCTTGAGCTACTGGACAGATTCAGCTCCTCTGGTCTTTAAAATCATCAATCAAATGAACAGTGTGAGAAGGACAAGATATATCAGCCTTTGGTTAAACTCCTCATAGCTGATAAATGTGCAACCAGTGACATGAGGTTGCAAGAAGCTATTCCTTTGTAAAGGATCGTGAGCCAAAAGAATTGGGAACCACTACTCCAATATTTTCCAAGAAATGAAAGTCACTGAAATCAAAGCTTTTAAAACCAAGACGAAAAACAATATTAGCTCTTTTGTACAAATATGGTGAGCAAACTTAAAGACAATATGTTGTGTGATATTAAAGAATCAGTATTATGTCGATATATTTTCCAGCCTAAGCCTACATTTTGTGAACGTAACCCACAGTATTATTTTTACAAGACTGATATTTACACCTGAAGCAGCTCTGATTTCCCCTCTCACTTTCAGCCAGTCCTGTGCCCCAGGAATAGCAACACTGGTGCATGACTCATGTTTGGAGCTCTCTGAGATGCCTGATGAGAAACACACAAATAAAGAGACTCGTTAGTCATGTGCAACACCTACAAAAGAAAGAGGTGAAAAGGAGGCGTCTGAGCTCACTTGGTCAATACATGTTCAACATAAATCTTTCACCCAGACTCAGAATCACCTTCTCCGATCAGCTGTTTACTTGACACCCTACACCTCTAATCAACAAAGGCTCATACATTTTTCAAGCCCATTTGCCCACGCTCCCTGTTCTTAGCCCTAAGACCAAAGTCAGGCCCTTCTCTAGATCCTCTTCATTCCCAAGAGTCTCCTTCCAGTTTCTTTCATCTCCCATCCCATCTTTTACGCCTGTCTTTCATCTGCTTGCCTCAGTGTTCCATCCACCCTCTTGCCTTCATCTTCATGCTTTCTCCCATTCGCACCCAGCTGCCTGTCTTCTCCATGTGCTGTCTTCTCATGTCACCATACACTCCTCACTTCTTTGCCCTCTGTAACCCCAAATGCTTCCATCTCTACATCTCTTCATATTCCTTTTATTCTCAGACTTAAACCTCCAGCTGCCAACTGTCACCTTCTCTTATTATGCATCTTATGCCTTAATTCCCTGACCATCTATCCAGAGAATTGTTGCCTCTGCTGTGTGCCCTTTCTTTACCCTTCCAACCCTTTCATTTCCTTTCAAATATTAGGAAGACTGTTGTGATCTCTTGGAAGTATCCCAAAACAAATGGAGCTACGACAATTACAGCGAATTTACACCTCCACTCTCTTCTTCAGCTGTCACTTCCCCATGCAACATCCCCTCATTGCCCATCCGACACATAGCACTGAACCCTCCCTTCTCCTTCATCCACCCTCATGTTCAGCCCCCACTCTCCCTCTTATCCGTCTCCAGCTTTAGCATGCCTTGCTTCCCCACTGAATCCATCTCCCTCTTCTCCTCTCGGGCTTGCATCCAGAGCGACGGTGCCCTGATGGAGGTTAACCTGGTCTCTGTCTGCCGTGAGAGGCAACAGGGGGAGGAAGGCAAGGTGAACTACTTTCAGTGGCTGTCATTTCGCCGTACGGTGGGCTAGGAGGAAGAGGGGAGAGAGCGAGCGAGTGAGAGGAGGACAGTGTGATAGAGAGAGAGCAAGAGCAGGAGAGTACAAGCAGAGCGAGAGGGAGAGAGAGAAAGTGGTCCGGCGCTCACAGCTCACATCGCTGGCTGGCTGGCTCGCTCACTGTTGACGAATGAGCTGTCTACCCACGGGCTGGGAAACGGCAGCTTGTGACAAGCTGGGGAGAGAGGAACATGAATGTAATGCGTACCTTGCCTCGCTTGCTTTCAGATACCGGTCAGAAGAAGACTCCAGAGAAGAAGGATGGGAGGCGCATGTCGTTCCAGAGACCCAAAGGGACCATTGAATATTCTGTGAGTAACACACAAGCAACTCCGCTGTTTCTGTGTTAATGTCATTACATGTTTTTGACGCTTTTCTGCTCCCGTGCTGCTCCTGCTGCTGCTGCTGCCTCTGTGTTTATGTCTGCTGCTGGTGGTTTCTGTAGCTCTGACTAGCTCCAGTCATACTCTAGCTGTAGCAGTTCTGTTTGTGTGTTGTGAAGGCATCGTGTCAGACCATGCTTGGTAGCTCATTAGTGAGGGGAGAAGCATTTTGTGGATTATTGTGGAACACGTGTACCTCATTCTCCAACTGTTTACTTAAAGAGGGCAGGGTAGCTCATAGTAAGCCTATGGAAACAATGCATCCTATGTTAAAGAATCCCTGTGCAGCAGCACAACACTCAGCTCCATTTTGCATGTTGATGTATAGGAAGGAGACAGAAATTGTAGCAGCTCTGTACGTTTCTACTCCCGCTGGACCAGAAGAGGACAGGCAGGCAAGAGCGCTGGCAGGATGTGTATTTATTTTTCCACTCGTTCTACGTACCACCTATTGGCAAGCATTCCACCACAGAGCTCGTGCTCGCGAATGACCTTCCAGCTGCGTTGTCGTTTCTATTGATTTAGCTGTTATAGGAGAAAGGGAGGGGAGCTGAGAGAGGGAGAGAGAGACAGAGACAGAGAGGGAGAGGACTCTGGTTCCCTGGCGTGAACTGAAAATGGAGCCCATCTCTGCTTTGCCTGGTTGTGTTCTTCAAATGACCCTCAAAATCCAGCTGCAATCAGACAGCCTTTCCTTGCCTCTCTCTCCGTGGCAACAATGAGTAGAGGGATTGCTGTGGCTCAGCTCCAACTGTCTGCTTGTCTGCCAAGGAGAGAGGAAAGGAAGGGAGGGAGGGAAGGAAGGGTCTGTGGACTCTCACTGACATTCCACTCTCTTACCCCCAAACTCTTCTCTATTCATTCCCCCTTTTTGACAATTGCCCTTCCATGGGTTTGTCTGGCTATTGCTTCCGGCTCCAGGAGCTACTGTAGGTTTCGCTGTGATTGCCTCCCTTCCCCCATCTCCGACACCTCAGCAACACCGACACCATCTCCCCGTCCACCGCCTCCCCAACCTGTCAGTCATCCTAGACCTGCGGATTGACAAGGCCCTTGTTTACTTTGCCGGGGCTTGAACAACCTAAACTGTTACAACAGGATATTTGTCAGAGCCAAAGCACTGTGTCATGGCCCTGATATGAGCAGAATGGCCCTAGAGAGTCAGCAAGATGGATAGAAATGCTAGTGTTAAAGAGAAATAGGGAGAAATTTAACATTCAGTTTGGGGGAAAAAGATTAATATCTCAGTCACACAGCATACCAGTCCTGTTCTTGTCAGCCATCACTCTCTTTCCCTCTGTCTTTCCCCCTTATTACCCCCCACTAGATTGGTGATAGTGTGATGGATGGATAGAGCACTGCCAATGATTGTGTCCTGTAGCCTGACATGCTGCAACAGCATGTAGTGTGGAGGCTTGGGGCCGGCAAGAATACTTAAGGCGGTATAACCAAGCTCCCTCTACACTCTGAGAGACACATGGCTGAAAGTGTCTCAGTGATTGAGAAGCGGCTTTATCTTAAACTCATCTCCTGCGCTGGGGGGACGGCCAACGCTGTTTCCTTAATTCGCTCTCCAGCAGATAAGTTTATAATCTACCGCCTGGTGCCCACAGGAAAAAGGAGGGTTTCCTCTTATGCCGCCTTATCAATGCAATCTCCCTCCTTCTCCCTCCCCCTCTCAGCCCTCTACCTCACACAGGCTTCTTTCTCTGTCCCCCCCTTTTTTTTGCATTGAGAAATAACCTGAGCAGCTGCAACCCATCTGCCTAGACACTGATAACGCCAGTCCATTCAGCCAAGTCCAGCTATTGGCTGACCTGCATCCAATTAAAAAAGTGTTTGTAGTCTGGGAACAACAGAGATAGATGATGAGACAGAAAGACACAGACTGAGAGAGGCAAAGAGCAGTGCAGAGGTGATCCATGCAGGGGGGTGGGGAGGGTTGGCTCTCTCTTCCCACAGACTGCCTGAGAGGGCAGCCACTCAAAGTCAAACAAAATGAAGAAGTGAAAGGCAGTGTGGGCCACACATATTTATCTCCAGACACACCAGCATTATCACACCATGGAAACAGATGCTCTAGTTGGGCTGCTATTTTGGTTTTTGCCTGAACACCAAGCACCCACAGGGTGTCCTGACTAGCAAATGGCCGCATTTATAACTTGGGTATTACTTTTGTATTTTTGACATTACTTTCTGTCAATTTTAATAATATAGCACTCTCCAAGTTAAGTATAATTGATCTTGGAACATGGTGGTATGGCTAATGAGAACTCAGACATGTCAAGAAACAAGAGCGTTAGATGATAAAACAGTTTGTAAGCAAGTTAAAGTTTAGGCAGATGATTCTGGGTTGAAACTAAAGAAGTTCTTATTTTTTGGCCCCAGTCCTCATCCCCGTGTTTTAATATTGTGTATCAGCTGATACAGAATCTAATCCGATAATTATATTTATTTAAACAGTAAGTTGTTACATGGCAATGTTTCTTTGATTGAAACTGTCTTTGATTGCGTACAGACAGCAGCTTGCAGAGAGTGCACAAACCAGCCAAGTTTAATTTTGGCCTGTTATCAGTGTATTCATAAAAATAATGTTAATTAGTGACAGCTGACGACTTTCCACCAGGGGCATTTGTCATTTTTAAAAATGAGAAGCTGCTAGCTGATTGTTTTGTACATTGCATTTTCTAATAAGATAATAGAGGAGTGCAGTAAAGAAAGAGGCGAATCAGCTTTATTATAGCTAATACTGATCGGATCGGCTAGGTGAAAATGAAATGAAAATTTAGGTAATAATCCCTTGCAACACAGGAAACTGTGTAATGTAACTAATTGCAGTCATTTGAACCAGGAATTTGGGTAACTTGGTCCATCAGCTGTAATGGAGATTTACAAAGGACAGCTTGAGTAATAACTAGACTGCAGACTAACTTTTTCCACTGCTGAAAATTTTAGGAGCACCAGCACAGCATTTAGAAGAACCACTTAAATCAACATGCAACACAACACATTAATATTTTTTCCATCTTAACTGTATTACTGATAAATGCTTTGGCAATAAATAGACAGTTTACACAAATAACAATGTCCTGTTTTATTTTTAAGGAAAAGGTCCCAAAGAAAGGTAGTCCCTTACTTTATCAGTGCATCTGTCTCTGCATAATCATGCTGCTGTTGTGCTTTATGAGTGTTTCATGTTTGAAGTTTGCAGTGCAGGGCAGACAATACATGGCGTTCCTGTCTTAATATCTCAGCCACATAAACTGTGCCAATCTTGTCAGGAAGAGCCCTGTTCAACACGAGATCATCCTTTGATTTCATGTCTGAATTGTCCCCATCAGAAATTTGGGCCTGTAGTGACCCAGGAGGGTCTGAAAGATTGTTTGAAAAATTAATCGATTGTTTGTTTCATTGTCACCAAAGGCCCGAGCGAGAGCGAGAGCAAGAACACTCACTCAGATCGGTCACAGGTAGATGGCATTCTGCGCAGAACTGTCCCCATCCATCCCTCCCGTTACTGACGAAAGCCTTGCATTAGGTCTCCACTCTGATCACTCTCTATCTCACTCACATACACATACACACACACACCAATTTGTGCTATCTGATGATGATTAAAAAAACAGTGCATATTTGCAAGTTGCAGTGGTGCTCCAGGTAATAAAATTTAGGAGCACTGTCTCCAAAAATGGTCACAAAATGCGATTAAATGGTCGTAGCCTGCATCCCTGAACAATTTTATTGCTCTCCTTCATTTTTCTTCCAATTACATTTAGCTAACCTGAGGTGTTTGTTTAAAACCCATCTGAACAAGGCATCCTTGCAGCCCTGGGGTTCTAAGATGCTGACCATGTATTTACAACATCCCCAGTTCTTCTCGCATCACCTCCCTACCTCTTTCTCTCAAATAAAGGCAAATATGCCCCCCAAAAATACTGCCTGATCATCTTTCCTGTCCCTTCATACTCTTTTTTTAGTGATATTTCCGTATTCCAAGATCTTAGCCATTAACTTGGTGAGTTCATAATAACCAACAGAAACTGTGACCAGAACTACAAAGATGACATCCACATTGTGGTAAACTGGAATTATTCTTTAATGTTGAGTCATGTTTAGTCAATTTTTGGCCTGAACCTCCCTACCCACACTCTCTCTCAGTCTATTGCAGTACTCTCAGCAGAACTGGCACAGCAAAGCTCTCATTACATTTTGTATAGTGACACCAGAGAGCAGTTTTGAGGGGAAGCGCTGTCTGAATTCCAGTTTGTAGGCTGGGGAAGAAAGGATGAAATTGTCAGCATTCATGATGTTGCCCTTCTTGCCAACAACATGAGTAGTCAGATAGCATTATAAGCTGTGTGTTCCAGTGGGTTGTAGTGAAACAGTGGTCATAGCAGTCATTTGCAAGAATATACGTGTGTGTATAATATAGTGCTGCATATGCTGTCGAGATAGAAAGGTCTGTTAGTCGGGCAGCTGGTTGGCTGTGTTGCTCTGTTGGTCCACCACTTTGGTCCAGAATGAAATATCTCAGATGAGTTACAATGAAATTTTGTATAGACATTCATGGTGCCTGTAGGAGAAATCCTTAGGACTGTGGAGATCCCTTGACTTGTCCTGTAGCATTACCAGTATCTCACATTTGTCTCTTGTCCTGTGTAACATCTCATCATCTACTGGATGGATTTACACAAAATCTTGTGCAGACATTCATGGTTCCCAGAGGATGAACCTTAATGACACTGATGAGCCCCAGCGGTTCTTTTAGCACCAATGTGAGGTTGACATTTGGGGTTTTATGTGAAATAGCTGGTTTTAGTGCTAATTAGAAAATGTGAGTGTGGTAGCTCAAAACTCAGGCAACACAGAGAGCTGCTAACATGACTGTACTGTTGTAGTCTTGATTTGATACCTTGAGGAACATGTTTTTCTCCCTTTTTTACATTTAGCACAAGAGATTTAGCATAAATCTCTCAAATGTTAAGTGTTATCTAAACACAAGAAACCATTCCTTAATATAAAAGTATATGTTATATAAAGTATATATTTGAATCATTACATATATGACTGAAACACAAGACTACAAGTCTGAGCAAGCGTTCAATTCCACCATTTTGTACAGTTTTTGAATGCTGCATTCTGTACATGATCTGTACATGATCTACAGTATGATCCAGATGCATCATGATGCCACCAGATTCGAAGAAGGTAAAGGCTGTCCATGACAGAGTCACGGTCAGTCAGTATCGCCAGTCTTCTGATTGAAAGGATCTCTGTCGGGCTGAGTGGAAGCACTGTGGGCATTAGAGGACTTGCGGACTTTAGATGAGTCATAGACCAAGCACCAGGTGTGTGTGCGTGCACACACAGAGAAACACACACATTGGCAGCAGTCTTAACTCTGCACCCTCCTGACAATCAGTCACTCTGATTGCATTATTCACCACTGGGTAGGAAAGGGGATGCCACTGTTTCAGCTCTTTCACAGCTCTGGACGATAGAGAAATGATGGGATTGGAGGGGTGTGTGGATGGGGATGTTAAAAGTGATGGAGGAGGGAATAGAGGGGAATGCATATGGAGAAGATAGAGACTGATGGATGGGTGGTCTGATGGATAGGAGAGCAGACTAATACATGGCTTAGATGTCAGCAGTTCACCCGATTACCTTTTAGTCAAAGCATTCTTATGTAAACTTCTTTTGCACACAGGGAGATAAAAAAAATTCAGTTTTTGCTGCATCAACATTTATTTTGTTAGTTAGCCAAACTACACTATGACTTGGCTGTTAACTGGTAAATGCTCATCTCCAGCCAGATTCAGTCTCTACACTTTGCCAACAGTGTTTCTTGGAGAGTGAAGTGCCTGTCAGCATTGTTTTTGATATTTAAAGAGTTTGCAAGGATCGCATGCTTTTGGTGTTAGCTATCTGCGCACATGCATCATTTTCCAGCCCTGTTTGTGGTAGCAAGATACAATAATCAGAATCCTTAAGTTTTACTTGAAGTATGTCATATTAATGTTTTCATCACTTTAATTAGAATCTTTGGACATTCGGAGCTGAGCAGCTCATCCTGTGAAACTATAACATTAGCTAACATTACCTCAGCAGCTAAAAGGGAAGACCAGCAATCAACTGGCTCAGTTTAGGTGATATCTTCAGCTTTAATGTCAGGCACGACAAGTGTCATTATTACCAGTATCAGTGGAAAACTACATAATGGACCCATTTGACCGTCTGCTCAAACACCACCTTAGCTTTGGCATTTCTAAGTCGTAATGAATCCCTTTTTGTTTTTCTGGTTCTAATAAGTCCCTCTGTTTGTGTTGGCAAATCAGTGGAGGGCTCCCAAAGCCTGAAGCAGGAATTTGAAACCTGACCCTAGGAGGAATCCATGAAAGCTTCAAAGTGAGACAGCAAACTTGCTGTGTGTCCCCCTGAAAAGGGCAGAATAATATGACTATCTCACACCTCACTTACAGCGGGTCTAAATTTAGGTCTGCAGATGATCGGCAAGGATGTAGTTGCACACAATACCCATGCCATTAGGGTAGTAACGACAAAGTCACTATGGCAACTGTCATGCTAAAGCTGGGCTTCATCCTTCATTACAAAATGAGGAGCGATATCTGCTCTGCTATGATATTATGGGTGATTAAACCGTACATTGGAGTTTTATTTCCAGTTTGATGACGACACAGCCACATCGTTGTGTTGATTAGGGTTTTTGTTGTCTCTTTTCCAGTTGTCTAATTTGTTCCACTCCTTTTTTTCTTGTATTTTTCATTGAGTATCGGAGGTGGCCTAAATGGAAAAACAGGTTCTGCATATAAATATGGATCAGCCCATGACCTGTGAATGGTTACCTTTTAAGTCATATCTACTTAATAATCTAACCAAGAAGCCATAGCTCAGAGATTGCATCTTACTTCCTTGGTTGACCTTTTGCAGTAGCACTCATAGATTTGCTCTCTTTGTTCTACACTTAATGTTCTTACCAAGATGTCAGCGGACTCTTTAATGGAGCTATTAGTCTTTAGCCATCCAGCCGACAGCCCTTGTTGAATCTGTAACGTCCTCTCCTGTTCAACAAGGTGACCATTAGCTTGATGTCAGTCATTCTCAAGATGGCCGTCATGGCCTTCCTGTACCCTTCTCCTTGAAAGGGGGGGATGTCACCCTAACAGGAAGACGCTTAATTATTCATCCCCAGTTCTGGATGAATAATGGGTGTTATTGATCCAGAGGATAAGAGGATAGGGTCCACCTGTCATTAGTGGCTATGATCCTGATTGTGATTACTCTCTCTCTTTCTCTTTCTCTCCTTCCCTCGTTCTACTGTCAATGTGTCAATAACAGGTCTTTATCAGTGGGTTACATTTGCATGTCCCCTGTCCTCTGCCGCTTAATCGAGTAAGAGATAGCTCATCTTAAAGTACGATCAATGGCTGCATCTGAGGTTTGGTGGAGTCAGATGTAGATGTCATTTTAGTAATGCCTTGATTCTTCTGTGACGTATGAAGCTTGTTGTGTTGCTTATATTCCTGGCTTACTTAAATAAAGTCATTAATTAAGCTTTAAAAGGCAAACTTGAATCATACTGTTATTACACCACGTTTGGTGCCAAGATCGGCCCACAACCAGGCTTTGCCAATGTTTACTTCGTTGAGCACCAGATATTTTTACCCATATCAATTGGCCGAGCTCCTGATGCAAGAACTACCAGAGGGGCTATTTGTTACAGGAGCCAACAGCTGTTATAAGTTAGGTTGAACTTTAAAATATCTATATGTAAATAAGTAAAATACAATAAAATAACAATGGTGTTTTAGCAGCTGTAAATTCCCCATAGACCTGAATGTCCTATAGGTTAGCTTTGTGCTGAGCAACAGAGGAGCTTTAAAGCTAAAAATAAATAGGTCATAGATAAGATGGTAGCAAATGGCACCTAGGGAGAATCAATGCTCTGTACCGAAGCCGCCTGGATGAAAGCCTCCGACACTGTAGGAGCCGGACTGATTATTAACTCTTTATCTCCTCAACAAAAATAAACAGGAAAAACTTGTTTTGTCCTTTAAAATAAGAGTTTGAGTTTTCGATCTGAAAATGCTGGGTACCAGGTACCAAGGACAGAACTCAAATGCTGAACAGGGAGCTGTAAGTACTTGGGATGGATGGGATGATTGATGATCACTTATGACACAGCACAGTAATAATTTCGAAGTGTCTAGGGTGTGAGATTATGTTATTATCCTACTTTTTATGGCCGTGTTGTAAATACATGATGCGTGTGTGTCATTGCCGTGTCACAGAGACATTGCCACCGTGGGTCTGATCTCTGTGACGCCTCTTGTTCTCTTTGAGACTTATCAAGCAGCTGTTGTCTGAAAGAACAGTATGACTCCCTCTACAGAGCTGATAAGATGATACTGTCTTAGGGTGTCCAAGAGCAGTTGTTAATGACAGTTATGAGGAAATATTGTAGTTGGGAGACATACCTGTCACCACATCCTCCCTATGTCTTCTTTGTGGTTCTGCTTCAGTGTCTTGTTTAGTCACTGTGGTGGAAGGCACCAAGATAAAATCTGCTTTATTTTTTTCATCACGCTGCTTTGAGTGTGGACTACATTTATTTGATTTGACAGCTAAAATCCTAACAAATAAGATATCACAGAGTGTGTAGCACTCCTGTGACGTGCAAACTACTATCACAGCTTTGGGAAATGGTGTTTCCTTGCAACATAGAGAAACCTGATTATTCAGTTCCTTGATACGTGACAGTACCCAGGTTTTTTATCATCTTCATAAGTTCAGGCATGTCTTTGAATCCTCAACATCTCAGTTACTCCGTGTCACTTCTGGATCTACTGATTTACTTCAGCATTTGAGAAGGAGTCCAGGTTCTTTCCTGGATTTGGCTTCTCTATGTAATCACCGACACTAGAGCAAAAATGCAGTTTGACTTTCATTTGAGCATGTAGACTGTCATCACATAGTTTATAACCAAATTTCTGTTTTACTGACAGTGATTAGAAAACCTGCAGAAGGTGTTTACATGCAGTATTTCAGTGTTTCTAACAGTGGTATATTGTAGAATTTCTGAAACCAGGTTATAGTGTTTACACACATAACTGGGATAGAAGAACCTGATCATAACTGGAATAGCTGCCTGCATGTAAATGCAGTAAGTGTAGGTATATGAACAGAACTTTGGGAATTATGTTGTTGATGGTAACTGTAGTGTGCTACCAGCTTTAATAAACTGGTATGAAAACACTGTGCATAATCTAATACAGAGGCAGCAGACTGTAAAATATCAGACACATACTTTTTTGGTTTCTAAACACTATGCACATACACAAATAGAGTAGATGAAAATGCACTTTCCTATCTGTGGTTGTCTCATCAATACATTCTCACTGTATTCCAATGTAAGTGAATTTGGCAGCTGATCACTGTGCTTTGTTTACCAGAGTGCAGTACATAGATATGTTGCTATCTGTGTTACACACACACTAGAGTGGTTTGTGTTTCTTATGAGGACTGACATCACATTGGTAAAGCCTACAGACATGAGTTCATGTTCACTGCCTTGGTTGCTGTGCAACCTCCGTTTAACTTAATCTCAACTTTGATCGAATCATTGAATTAAATCTGGTCTGATGAACAAGCAGTGAAAATCTATTGGTATCAGATAGCATTTTGAAATATGAAGGATGCTTTCTAATTTGATTTGCTTCTAGAAAATGATCAAATTAACATTTAATCAAGACAGACAATTGAATCAGCTCAACAAACTGCTGTTATTGTGTATCTCCACTTTGACCCTTCAAGGAGCTGTGTCTGTGGAGCAGGTAAAAATAGATGTCTGGATTTACAGAAACATTGGGTCATTTTTCAGTTGTCGCTTGATACAATAATACTGATGAATAATGAAATAAAAAAATATACGTGCTCCGGTGTCATTCTCAGGGGTTATGAAGGCTAAAGGAAATCTAGCCTTTGGTCTTTACTTCACTTTAATTAAGTGACATCCGTCTACAACCAGTTACAAGCCGAGAATGTTCCAGAAAAGCCAAGTTCCACCCATCCTGTCCTTTTCTGCAGTGTAGATCTGCTCACCATGAAGCCTCTGCAAGTCAAACTACTGTATCCTGTCCACCTCAGTTTAGCTCAGCACAGCCTCCCCACCCAATCCATACTGCACACTGCATTCCTGCTCTGCCTTGTTCATTGTTGGCCAAACAAAGTTGCACGCAGTGCTGAGTCAGGGAGACTATACCAGCAGCATGACTGGCCTCAGCTCTGATTAGTTTGTTCCTCTAGAGGGTAGGGCGTCCAAACTCAGTGTAACCTACAATCTGGGCCTGGGTTGGTGCTTAGCAACATCCCAAAACCCTCGCAAGTCTAATCTTAATAGACCAGCCCACATTGTTAAAGTGACAGGAAGAAATGTGTGAGAAATAACCCATGCAACTACTTTTATACTGGACTTTAAAAATACTCCCCCACTTTTTAAATTGCTCAGCAGTGGAGGATGGTGCTTGCATCACAAGACCTCTCCGCTCCAAAAGCTAATGAGCTGTGCTCTGGAGGCAAAACAAGCGACACAGCAGTATTACTGTTACTGTACTTTCAGCTAGCTGTTTCTACTGGATTTCTGCCATCGTTAGCTAGCTTTTAATCATGTGACTTTATTTTCATTACTCTCAAAAATTTTCCTGGAAACTCTGTGTCAGTGTTATTGTTGTTTCTCTAGTTGCCTTTTAGTGGTCTTTCTCTGGCTATAGCCTTGTTATGGATGAATTATTGGATGAATAGATTGGGAACTGGTGTTTGCCTGAATCCAATTAGATTTTAGAATTTAGCTAAGCATAATTATTAATCATTGAAACTGACACCATATTTGATTTTTAGAAAAATACAACAGCCAACATGTCCCGGAGCTTTCTGCAGGGTTTTGCAGGAATGCATCACGGTCTTATACTTAGATTAGCAATGTATTTCAACACAGACTTCTTCAAGATTGAGAATCTGTGTATCTCATTCCAAACCTGACAACATTTTGCCACAAAACACATACACAGCTGCATTCCTCATGTGCCCAGCCCGGGCCCTTGTCTCCAGGCTCTGCTCTATTTCAAGCTCAAGCTAACAGGCTAAACGACACACTTTGAGTATTTGTGCTAATTGATGAGTGCTTGATTTGCTCGCCTCTCTGAGCCACGGATTCTGGGGATGATCCCATATGGCTCTGTTGTACTTGCTAAATTAAGTACACTTTGTATATTTCAAATATTTGAGATATGAATTCCTCCCAGCCCTTTCACACTTTATCTCTCTGTGTTTGATCGCGCTGAGGGATCTGGTCCAAGGAAAAGCTGTCTGACACCAATGTAACACAGTCAAATATTCTTTTTTCAGTTGCTACCTGGAGACAAAACAGTCTGTTTTTTGAATGTGAGCTAGTGTCACAGTTAGTGATATTTACTCATTGCAAAGAGCTCCTGGGTTTCTGTATTTTCTGCAGTCTCAGTCATGAACCTGATCAAGTCATGTGTGACTGCTTCACACACAATGATTCAGAGTTACTAGCGTTGCAGCTTATCTGTCTTGGTTCCTCTTATACAACAACCTGTCTGTGAATCTGCTGTGTGTGTCACTCTGTCTGTTCCTGCAAGAGTGTTCTCCTGAAAACAATCTGTCATGTTAGGAATTTGAGTCTGTCACTCCTTGGTGTTTTTGGACTTTTCACACACACACACACACACACACACACACACACACACACACACACACACACACACACACACACACACACACA
>JBBMJY010000025.1:21029033-21071442 GCA_037833715.1 Toxotes lorentzi
GTGTGTGTGTGTGTGTGTGTGTGTGTGTGTGTGTGTGTGTGTGTGTGTGTGTGTGTGTGTGTGTGTGTGAATGCATGGGTAGCTGGCTGACTTTCCGGCTGGCGGTCTTGCTGTCGTTGGATTATTTGGCAGCTACCGGCTTGCTGGCGTAGTTGCTCTCTGGTCATCTGTGTGGGCAGACGCGTCCTCTTTGTCCTATCCAGACCTTTCTCGTGCTCATACTGATACACACACACGCACACGCACACTTACTCACTGAGGTGGCACAGCTACTACTGTGATCTCTATGTCTCTTCCTCTTTTGGCACCTCTTTTGCCTCTCTCCTTCCTTGCTTCCTCTCCTCCACTGGGGTGTGATCTAAAATAAGTAGCAGAGGAAGTAGATCCAGTCTAGATTACCTGCGTATGTGGCACAACACATCTTCTGAAACCCATTAAACCTAAAAATATATTGTTGAGAATCTCATCAGGGTGTAGGCATGGTCCGAGGATATGAAGGTAATGTGATATAAACAATGGTACAGATTGAACTTGACGACTTCTGGCCTCAGACATATGATGAATCACAACCATTGTGTGCTCCTTCTTGCAGAACATAACCATGCCCACAAGGTGGAGCTGTGGATTGATTTTTGATTGTACCATGTGTCACTGTCAAGGTCAAAGCCGGGTGGCACCTGCAGACTTCTTCTCTGAAATCTTTATTATAACAGAGAAGCAAATGCAACTAGTTTGCATCACATTTAAAAGGAATTTTACCAGGATTTTTAAAGAAATGTCTGATGTTTTTGGAACCCATTCTTTATATTGAGTACTACATGAGTACTTTTTTAATATATATTACCTTTCATATTTACAATATATGCCTTTGTCCTTCACTATCATACTAAAGCCTGTACACAGCCATACACAGCTGCGTTCTACATTTTTTTCCCCTCTGTTTTTAACTGTGGGTGGGGAGAGAAATATTGGTTGGAAACTAAAAGGATATTGATCTCTGTAGCCCCACCACAGCTGTCATCTAACACTGTCACACCCATCTTGTATCCCTGGCATCAGTGTCAGCTTTCTCTACGGTAGGTTAAACTAATGCTGTCCTCCCTTCACCTCCCAAAGCCCTCAGGGAGAAGTCTCAGGGTGTCCACATCGGGCCTTTATTTTGCCTAGCACCCCTCCCTCTACTTCCCTCACCTCAGCAATTCTCTTCTTGTACAATCCAGTTCAATACTCTTCCCTCCTACGTTCCCCGTCTCCTCTCCCCCCTCAGCAGTTACTCACAGTCTGAGGCCAGTACAGCAGCTCTTTCATCTTTGGATTTCAGTGCAGCAGTCATTCCACTGTGCTGCACTATGCTCGTTCTGTCCCTTTGATGGCATGCACACTGAAAAAATCCTGTTTCCTAGAGCCTGACTGGAATCTGGTCACTCCAGGATGCCAGCAAGTGGTGGGTCACCTCAGATGAGGTCAAATAAAGTCTGTTTGTCTTTATTGTTGGACTTTTCAGTGAGGTTGTCTCAGTTCTTCAACCTTTTTCATTTCTATGACAGCTGTCTGTTGCCTTACCTTACCTTACCTGTGGGGTTTTGCAGTTTAAATGAAAAGCCTGGGTGAATTTGAGGGTTGATACGGGGTGTAATAAAGACACAGGCGGGTTTAGAATCATCTCTCACATTCCCACACCAGCTGAGAAAATATTGGATGCTTTGGACTCCTGTCCAAGACAAACACTGGTCATATATTAGAGGATTTTATTAGTGCAAAGAAAGCAGCAGCCCAGAAAATAAATGTTCATGTGAAATATGTGAAGTGGCTGTGGCCATGTGATGCTCTCTCAACTTCCATAGTTTTGATCTATTGATCTGTCAATTGCATGTATACCAACTATACCAAATACTTTAAGTTGTCTCCTTACAAGCTCTTGATGATTATCTCTTTATCACCCCAGGAGCTTTGAGGGACTTAATACCTGTATCATCCTAAAGTTGTTACTCTGTGGAAAGTATTTGAAATCTTTGTCACTGAGCCAGTTAACGTTTGAGGTTGAAAAGAGTGAAAGATTACAATGGCACTAAGTAAAAGCAAGTAATAATAATCCAATCCACCTTAGCTGTACTTTTGCTGCATTTACGTCAAATTTTTTAAACCGTAATTAGAAGCAGCAGCGTGGGGAAAACTGTTCACATGAGTCCTCAACTTAAATCTTAATTCCAAGTCTGATATATTGGGAATTTCTGACAGCAGGGATGTCTCCCACTGGGTGAAAAGAACTACAGCGGTGTCAACAAACGGTTGGCAAAATTGCAGCAAATACACCACCACTGGCAATTACACTGAAATAAAATCCAATATAAGCACTAATGCAATAGATTCAGCTAATTTTAAAGGAGATGTACACTGTTTGTCTGTATCTAGTTTCACTTGGCAATATACTACAAACACTTAAGGTAATTTAGGCAGTGAGACTAACCATCTTGGAATGATGCATGAACACTCCCAAGTCTGTTGTTCCCATTCTGCTGAATGCAACAGTGCTGGTTAGCAAAGATGGTGAATGTGGTGAGCTTTGTACTTTCTAAACATCAGCCTGTCATTGTAAACATGTTAGCATTCTGACATTAGCATTGAACTCAAAGCACCACAGTACCTAGGTACAGTCTCAGAGCCTCTACCATGGCTGTAGACTCTTAGTCTTGTTTTAATGTTCAAAGGCAAATAAAATTCACTCAAAAGCACTTGAGTCATAAAGGTAAAGGTTTTATTGTATTAATGGTTATAGGGTTTTTCACTGCACATGCAGCATTCTGGATACTCCACCTGGAGTGCAAGGATCCAACAAGGAAATGCTGTACATTATTGAAGAGGTATTGGAAGTATTGTGTATATGAAACCAGGCAGGTGGAGGTGGGGTGTTGGAGCTAGAAAACATCCCAAGCAGGCAACAGCAGCATCCAGGATGGATAGATGGAGTGAGCAGCACAGGTAGTCAGGGAGGAGGAACAAGGAAGAAAGAAGAGCTGGTAGCTCAGTCAGATGTGTAAAACATGACTGGGAGCTGGGTGATCTTTTTCTGACTATGTAGCATGACTGTGCAGGTTCTGTCTAAAGAGAATAAATCATACCCAGGGTGGAAATGAAGAATATATATATAGATATGATCATCACACCAGCTCCATGAAGTTGGGTGATCATACATGGCTATGTATGTAGTAAATGAACAAGGCCCTATGTAAAATTAGACTATTGAGGCAGTGAGGCATGGTTTTATTTTTCTCCAACTAGTTATTAATAAGATTTTCACATTAAAAGCAGAACAACAGGACAGATTGTCATCTTTTGACAATATGCCACAATTGGCAGTCAGTTCAACAGACCAACTTAATCTCACCATTGTTTCCTCTTTTCACTATATTTAGGCCTACTCAGATTTCAGCCAGTGATTGGCCCACACAGAAACATGATGTACAAATGCATTTGAAACTTTCTTTTTTTTTTTTTTATACTTGCATGTCAACATTTGGCAAAATACCATTAGAAATCGTTACCTATCACCTTGTGTTGCCTTATGAGCAGCAGCTCTCAGCTGATGGACAGCAAGAGTGTCTTCACAGTCCTCATGGTCCTCTCTCCTGTGGGCTGTGTGGGATGTGTGATGGGTGTTATTTTCTTACCAACACATAACACCCCTTTTTCAAATGTGCCAGATTTAATGACAGGGATTGTAATACAAGTGTTTGTTATGCATTTCTGTGAGGGAGGACACGTTTTGATGCATGTAGCTGCTCATTTCAGCCCAGGTGTGTGCCGCACATGTAGGTCGCGTGTGTGTTCCTGTTCCCAGGTGCACTGTAGTCAGTGTTAACTTTTTTTTTGTTTTGTTTTTTGGTGGAACACGCTGCTCCTCTTTTCATATTTAACCTTGGAGCACAAAGGCCAGCTTGAATGAGTCACTGGGAAGTGGCTTGCGAGGAAGTAGAGCGATGAAGTGCAGTTGTGTAGGTGAGGTGTGTTCAGTTTAAGTGGATGACGAGCTGGTTAGATTCCTACGCACAGTCCTCATTTTCAACAGCTGGGCCTCTGATCTTAAATTCATCAACTGCTCTCACAGATCGGAAAACATGCTTTTTTTCTGTCGCTCTTGAGACATTATTTTCAGCTCCAGTCCCTCTCCCCCTTATCTCAGTTTTACATTTTTAGGTGCCTTTCTCCTCTGCTTTCTCAGAGAGGCTTGTTTTGGCTGTAACAGATTGGCCGGCCCCCTCAGCTTTCCCTGGCTGCCAGTGTCTGGGCTGCTTGTGTCGGTGTGGGTCAGTAGCTTCAGGCTGTTTGTTGACTGCGCTGGGAGACGGAGACGGGGAGGCGTAGGGGTGGGTGTCAGGAGGACAGCAGACAGTTGTTATGGGCTCGGGCTCTCTTCTCTAAGCTCATCACTGCTACTGTAGCTCCTCACTGCTCTGCTCTTTACTTCACTCCATCAGCTCTTGACGCCCTCCCCTCCCGGTCGAAATCCCCCTCAGTGATAGCTCCCACACACTCCTCTCTGTCCTTCTTTTCCCTTTTGTTCTTTGTCCTCACACCAGTCACTCTCTTTCATTGCCTTTAGCTCTTTTTATCTCCTTGTCTTTATATTTCTCTACAGTGAATTTCCTTTTTTAGTTGCTTCTGCTGCAGTTTCTACTCCCTTTTTGTCTTTCTCATCCCACTTTCTCCTTTCCCTCACTTCTTTTCATCTTCCCATCCGATATCTGTTCCAGCAGTCAGTCACTCAGTGTCACAGACTGTTCAGTCAATCAGACCAACAGTCAGTGCTGTCCTCCAGAATGTCCCCCAGTCAGGAAGTTGTCCGTGTGGACAGTTATTTAGACAGACTTGAGTCAGTCTTTGCCTATGGCTCAGACTTTGCATGGCAACAGGCCACGGGAAGAAACACCAAACCAACTACACCTCATGTTTCCAGCCCAACACACACACACCATCTGTGGCAGATTGCAGTTACCACATTGGTTACCGTGGCGCAGAAGAAGAAGAAGCAGAAACACATTTGCTTTATAGTGTATGTGTGAATATAAAATACAGCAACTTGAGACATAATTTGAATTCCCTCTTGGCTTTGCAGCATCTGGACAGTTGTAGAGAAGATATTTGTTTTTTTTTTTAAATCAACATTATATCTGAATATCTCTAAATGCTTCTTAATAACATTGTTTAGCAGTTTTACTAGTTTTGACCTTACAGTCGAAGATTTATCTTTATTGACAAACCCTGTGTTTTGCAGCCATCTGTGCTCAATATAATTGGGAGAGAATATAGAGTATTTGTGTATGTGGGAATATATATGCTTTTTTGGTGCCTTATTTTTTACTTTTCACTGGTTTCTCCCAGTTGATGAGTCCACTTTCCATGCCACTGCCCATACAAATGATTTCTGCTCCATGTACATGAAGAATTCACCCATACACACTCACACAATCTCATAGATTTGTGTTAGTGCACCACTCGCCTCTGCTGGCATATGTGAGGGTAGCTAGTTTAGATGGGTAAAGTAGTTTTCGTGCAGTGTCACTCAAGGCAGGGGTGGGGCTAGAAAGGTGTCCAGGGATGGCAACCCCTATAGCCCCTCCAC
This sequence comes from Toxotes lorentzi, assembly GCA_037833715.1. Classification (NCBI taxonomy): domain Eukaryota; kingdom Metazoa; phylum Chordata; class Actinopteri; family Toxotidae; genus Toxotes; species Toxotes lorentzi. The sequence continues at coordinate 21,034,654 of JBBMJY010000025.1, forward strand.
ACTGGTAGCTGGCTTGTTATAGTATCACGGATGGATTACTGATTCTGGCTCCAGCTCGTACAGGCCCCTGAATAACAGCAAACAAAGACACAAAACAACCGCAAAGAGACTCAAAACAACCACAAAGAGGCTGAAAACGACCACAAAGCCACACAAAATGACCACAAAGAGATGTTAAACAACAACAGAGATGCAAAACGTTCCCATGTCTGTGTTAAGGGCTCAGTTGTTTCATAATCTGTTCATGGCTGTAAGATATTTGGAGCTACAGATCTTACTTTTATTACTGATATATAATGCTATTATTTCACAGGATAATGTTTAAAGTTGTTTATTTGGCATTTAGTTATTATTCTGTACTATTCTGTGTATTATAGTTGTGATTCTTTAAGACTGTGCCCCAGTCTGACCCTCCCCCAAGTTTCTAAATCCGCCCTTGACTCAAGGGCATGTTAGTCTCTAATAAAATAATACTAACTAGGCATATTGTGCAAAAAAGCACAATAATTAAAGCTTCAGTTTCATATGAATGTTTTTCACCTAATTACCACTGTGAAGCTCAGGCACACAGGAGGCGTATTCATTTGGCTCATCATTGGGTTCCTTTTAACCTGATTGTCCCGCTGTGCAGAAAATATCTGTTTATATATAGATAATACATTTAGAGACTCAAACACATTAGCCTGATGAAATGAGACACAAATTAGTTACACCATGTATCACCAAGTGAACCGAGCTATTCCTGTTCGACAGTTATTATTTCGCCTGTTTGGTTGAATGCTGTTCAGAGACACAGACATCATGCACCAGAATAAAGTGGAACACAACTTTTACATTTTTTGCTTTTGTCAGTTTAGGATTCATCACTTTATTTCACATAATTCCTTTGTTGTGACCAATGACAAACTACTGTAGTCCATAGTAAAAAAAAAACTGTCTGTTTCCTGCCCTCCCCTTCTTACACCGATGTCCACATCCTCACCCGCTCTACCTCCAGGACTCTGATGGCCCCCCCAAATCAGAAGGCATTCACCCTCCAGTGTTCTCTGCCCTGCGTCAGTCCAGAGTGGTGTCATCCACCTCCGAGGAGGAAGAAGCCCTCACAGAGAAGTTCCTCAAGATCAACTGCAAGTACATCACTGATGGAAAGGTCAGATACAGCTCTACAGTCATGTGTGTGTGTGTGTGTGTGTGTGTGTGTGGGCCCACTTGTTTACTTGGTCACATTGATGTCAGACTGACAGAGTTCAACAGAGTGTACTGCTGTAGCCAGTTTATGCCCCTCATGAATTACCACTACAATTACAATTACATTTAAGTCACATAGCAAAGCATCTGATTTTCCAGAACATAAATAACAAAACATAAATACTTTCTGCTGTTCTGAGTGTATTTCCAGAATCCTTCAAGACTTATTATCTGGATTTTTGTTGTTTGTCTTTTTCATAATCCAGTTTGTAGAAAGTCAGCCAAAATTTTAATTTTACTGTCAGTTCTATTTGGTATATATTGTATATATTGATGCATTGGGAAAAGAGGCACAAATTGAGAAGTAGATTAAAAATCATTTTTATCATGAAACAAATACATTTTTTTAATGGATGATGGTTTGAAAAGTCTTTGAGAACAGCAGTAAGGGTTGTTAAAAGACCTTCTTGGTTTAATAGTGAAGTATAAATTTTTTTTCTTATACTTCACTGTGATTCCAATGTAATACTAATACATGAGAGGCACAATCTACTTCAAGGCTACATCTAAACACAAAGAATCAAGCTAAATATATAAACACAGAGCAGCAGGTACTCAGCACACTTCATAAAATAAAGATAAATAATAATAATAATATAGATTCACAGTAAAAATCAGTAAAGATGTTCAGTTCAGTTGTTTGTTCACTGTTTGCTTTTTGGTTTGTTGTTCAGCACTATCAACCATATACATATCAAATGTTTCTTTTTATATTCTTAAATTATTATAATATATATAACATTCTTAAAATTCTTTTGCTTTCTTGGTTGTTCATTCTCTGAAACATAAGAGGCAGTCTGCAGCTCCTTAAAGTGTACACTTAGTTATCTAAATTCAGGGTCTGAAAAGGTATGGTTAAACACTGTGTTTGAGTCTTCTCTGTCTTATTACATTACTTTCTTGTAAGAGTCTGATCTAATAATAATTCGGATACTGCCATTGTTTGGCTTTGCTTGTTTTGTTTTGTTTTTACCATAACTACATCAATAGCAAATTAAAAAAACAATTAACAGGTTGAAAAATGACTTAATTGTTACTTTTGGATATGTTAGTATGGATATGTTGGTATGTTGTGGTTGTTGTTCAGGTTTGATTCAGATCAGGCAGAATGATAGCCAGCTACCAGGACGTCCTTCATTGAAATACACACAGAGTCCACCTAGCTGGTCCATCACTGCCTGCCTGTCTGTGTGTGCTCCAACACACAGACAACTGTCCTGCTCTCTCACACACACACAGATCCATGGTATTGAACCACTGCTGATTCACTCCCAGGTACCAAATGAAAGCACTGAAGTGGTCAGTGCTGCCAGTCAATAACTTCTACTTGATTTAGGACATTTGTGGTTGCAAATAGATTTGGCTTCCGGTTGTTTATGTGACAGAGGTGCTCTTGATTATCTTTTGTGGTAGATAAAGACGCTAAGCTGTTATTTATTTTATTTTTATTTCATTTATTTATGAAAAGCACTGATGGATCTCATTGCCCCTGACCCATTCCTCTCATCTCCTGCATTGTTGTCAGGGTGCAGTGAGCGGGGTGTTGCTGGTGACACCCAACAACATCATGTTCGACCCTCACCGAATGGATCCCTTGGTTCAGGCCCATGGGTGTGAGGAGTATGGCATCATGTGTCCTCTGGAGGAAGTACAGTCCGCTGCCATCTACAAGGAGATCACTGACGCCAAGATCAGAGAGGATGTCCCAGAGTAAGAGAAAGCATAGATATACTGTATGTACAAGTTCTGTAGTAGTAGAAGGAGATTACTATATGTATTTATACTGTACATGTCATTACTTAAAATATATGCAGCTATAAAAGCCAACACTTGATCTCTAACTCTGATTTACTCCTACATAAATTCTTGCAGTTAGACATTATATCTTCAACCACAGTTTTATTCCATGTGTCCTTCCCCCCACTCTTTCCCTCACAGAAATGCAGCAACCTTGTTGTAATCAATGTAATTTTCTGCTACACCCATGGTCAGATTGCATCAGCATCCAATCAACAGTTTAATCCCCCCCCACACACACACATATACCAAAATAAAAAGGAAACAGCAATTACACCAGGGTTAATGACGTATGCCTTCACCTCCTACGTTCTGATTGCTCACCTCTTTATGCAGTAGAAAGCAGCCACTTCAGAAGATTCACTTGTGTTTCCTCCCACAGATATGTCTGAGTTTTTTCTTTTTTTGATAGTTTTTTGCTTAGTCTTGCTGAAGCCAAATTTTTGCAGGGACAAATATGGTGTATCATTAGAAACCCTGTGGAGTCATTGTTTTTCTGTGTCTTCTGGTGGCAGCAGGGTCTAGGCAGAGCTGTATTTAGCTGGTTGAGTGTTGCCCGTGGAGCAGTTACTGTGCTGGCAAATGACTGTCCTTTTTTTCTTTTCTTTTTTTTTGTGCCAGGCCCAGATCTTTTCTCAGCTGTTATCCATTGTCTTTGTCTCCTCTTTCTCCTCTCTCTTCCCTCTCGCTTTCTCTCTGCTGACCCCTCTCTCTCTCTCACTCTGTCTGAACACACAGCTGAGCAACAAGTGCCTGCAGGATTTGATGCTGTGCAGTGTGATGATTATATACAAACGTGTTGTCTGTTTGCATGTGACCTCATTAGAGAACAAGAATTTCTTAATTTGCCATGAATTTGATAGAAAGAGAATATACCGTTACCCAAAAATGCAAGTAATGCCACAGTATTTATGCATTCCAGGGACATCATATCTGTCTGTGCAGGTGTTGTCAGCGGCTGGACTTGTGCTGAATTTTCATGTAGTTGGGATAATTGTGCTGTGCATACTAAAAGAGCCAGCATCGAAGGCACAGCACGCAGACCTTTACAGCAGGATTGGCAGGTTAAAAGGTTTTACTCCTCCCTTGAAAAACTGATGCATCACATTCTGAAACAAAAGTACTTGAGGTGAATGGACTACATGTGCAACTCAAACCACAAGACCTGCTCATGTTACTAAATTAAATCCAGTTAGTCATGATGTCAGGCAGTCAATTGATCAAGGTTGATCAAAGCACCCAACACATTTTTTTTTACAAGAAAAAGTCATTTGGAGGCTACAGTCCTTTATGTTGATACATAAATGAGAATAACCTGCCAGTTCTGTAGAATTATCATGTTGTATTTTCTGAATAATGATATTTTTATGTTTGTAATTTACTGTAATGTTTAGTTAAGTTAATGTGAGTGGAATAAGTGACTTTAGTCAAGTGATTTAATTTCTCATTCAAATACAAAATTGTCTTGGGCTGTGCATCTAAAGTAGCCCTAGTCATGTGTTAAAACTGGGTCAAGCTCCATAAACACTGGATCCTACATTTCAAATAACACAGCTAGTGTCTTTCATTAAACCCTTCATGCATTATAAATGTCCATGTCTGTCAAACTCTATGGACCCTGTGTGTAACTCAGGCTGTCTGTAAAAGATTTGAAGTGTCACGCCCAATCTGATCAGGGTTATTTCCTCAGACTCAAGACACTGACAAGACAAGACAATTGTTTTTACAGGCGAGCACTAACAATAACAATTAAACTGATCGCCATATGTAAAATCAATGTAGTGCTTAAAAACTAAAACGGTCAGTTCACCTACATCATGTTCATGTCACACATGCAGAGAAATCATCAAATCATCCAATTATTCCTTTCTGACTGACAGAGTTGATTGTGTCTTATAGCCTCTTTTTCATGTTTCCAGTGACCTGGAGCCTCTGCCAGCTGAGAGGCATCCCTCCCAGCAGAAGGACCCAGAGCATCGCTTGAGGGAGCCAGGGGCCAACGACAGTGGCAGCACGGCCCCACGCAGCACAGAGGGCTCCATCTCCGAAGACGTCTTCACTGAGTCCGAGCTGTCCCCCATCCGGGAGGAGGAGCAGGCGTCTAATGAGGACCTCCGCCTGGACAAGTCCTCTGGCGCTTCCACAGAGTCTGTGCAAACCGTCACCCAAGTGGAAGGCACTGGCTCCCAGGCCGCAGGTAGCGCCCACGGCTCAGTCAGCCACCCGGAGGAGCCCCCCGCGGCGAAAGCAGAGGACAATCCACCAGACACTGCCACAGAAAATAATAGCCAGTCCCCTATGGGATCCAAGCAGCACAGTGTAGAGAAGCCACCAAGCACACCCACTACCACCAGCAGCAGCACTAGCCAGGCCCAGGGTCCCAGCAGCAGCTCCTCTCGCCCGGGGTCCCAAAGCTCAGCCACCCCTGGTGCCACAGATACCACCTCCGTCTCAGCCAGTCCACAAGGGGATGCCAATGAGGGGACAGACGTCTCCAAAACGGGCACTATGCAACAAGGCAAAGAGGACAATGTAGAAGAGACACAAAAGGACGGCTCACAGAACTCTGCAGAGGGTAAACACACGTACTTAATAAAAGTTATAAAACGTATATATTACAGATGCACATACAGGACATATGAGGCGATGAATCTGGCCTCATGTTCTCCTTAAACTGCAAGTCTACATCCATATTCCTCTGAAAAGTATCAAAAAGCTTCTTCAGGATCACTGGTCATGTTGTTTTGTGATAACCTTTCCGTTTCCACCCTGCCTTGCTGCTAGTAATTGGAATATAAAGACGAAGGGAAATGGCAGCCTCTCTGGTGTTATCACCTCGCAGGAGCTAGCTAGGCTTTATGGGGGCTTTATGCAGCTCTTTGATCTCTGGTGGTCTGGGCTAAAGCCTATCAAACACCACAATGCCACAAACACACCTAGCGCCTGAAGGGGAACCACAGCGATGATTAAACCCAACATCAAAACATCTTCTGAAACAGCATTCAGAGAGGTGTTACCTGCATTTAACATTCCTCTCTGGTGTTGGTGGTTTTAGAAAAACACTAAATTGCACAAAGGCTGGAATAAACTTACTTATGTCTTTATTGAAATGTTTAAGACTAAAGGATTGATATGTGTTAACCCATAAGTCACAAGTAGTTAGTCAGTGCTTTATTTCTGGTCATGCCAAACATTTGATCCATCCCATGTTGGGTAGCAGACATCAGAAATAAAACAAGACATCGTCTGGTAACACATATACGAAGCCAAAAGTGTCAGTTTTAACATTATCTATACATATAAATACTTTCAAATGGCAAATGTTAATGTGCAAAATTTCAAATAACACATCAAATTGAGGAAGAATGGGAATGCTATAAAACCCTGATAAAGGATTTGTTTTTCTTACCTCCCACACTTTCTCTAAGTGACTAACAGTTTAATCAATAAATTTTTGTATTGATAAAAAAAACAAAAGCAGCTGAGCTATATACATATTGTCATGTGAGTCTCACATGGTTCCCAGCCCATATCCCTCACTTTAGCCAACTCTGGGGTACAGTTGTGCAGAGTATAATATATTTTATAGTGCTAGTTTTCACTGATTCACACATAGAAGGATTTATAAGACCTTCACCCCTGGCTGAATAATCAATTACAGGACACACAGGCATGAAAAAAGGTTTTCAGTGTGTTTTTAAAAAAAAAGTCCTTCAGGCTCTTACTTTTACCAGTGATTCCTCACAAAGTTCTCCATGCTGAACGTCTTTTATAAAAACCTTTATTATATTGTACATAGAGGTAAAGGTGTAAGTAATTGCATGGTTCATTTTATGATCCTGCATTAAATATTGAAAATTAAATTGTCCCGCTGAGCTGTGTTGTCAAAGCAGATTAATATTACTTAGCCTGTCATTATTAACAGTTATGTGCAGCCCAACCAGGAGCCGACAGTATGTACTAATGTAATGTCACTAACAGTGATCTCATTCAGCTTCCTGGGTCTGTGACTTTATAATAGACAACTGATAATGTACCATGGGCAGAGGACTGGCTGTCACTATTAATTATGGTGTGCTACTCCATTTATTCCTGTTATCTGTATTGTTTCTGTCACAAAATGAGTAAAACCAGATGACGTAGCCAATAAACAAGAGGACAGAAAACTGGGTCACATAAAGTATTATAAAAGTATAAATAAAAGTATAAGAGAACATAATACAGTGTCAATCACGAAGATGAGTTTTGTTTTTTAAAATGACAGACATTTGCACAGACATGAAAGTGGTATCGAGTCCATTTCCCAAAATGTCAAACTATTTGTCGTGTCATCTTGGCCTATTATTGGTCATTTCTGTGTCTCTCTGACCATGTGATTATTTCCTTTACCAGGTACAGGGCCTGCAGAGAGGCGGAAGCACCGCTCTCACAAGTTCCTGTGTCTGCGGGTGGGGAAGCCCATGAAGAAGACGTTTGTTTCCAATGCCAGCGCGTCCATGCAGCAGTACGCCCAGCAGGGCAAAAAGCATGAGTATTGGTTCGCTGTGCCGCAGGAGAGGTCAGTACCTTTGCTCGGCCTCCCACTAACCCAGCACACAATGCATTGAATACAAGCAACTTTTCTGTGATATCCTAAATAACAAACTTTAAAATCATAAACCCTTTGCTGTACCTGATTCTATGGAAGTGTATTTAAAATGCGGCCCATCCGTAGGATCCTAATATATCCCTAACAAACCACAAAGTCAGCTGAGGCACCTCACCTCCAGTCCTTTTAATATCTGAAATCAATCAAATATGCATTCTTTGTCAGGTCTGACTCCCACTGCGTCATCTGCCCATCTCCCTGAGCTGCCTCTGCCAGACTGCAAAATGATTTATTATTCATTCATTCTGCAGGGAAACAGACACGCACTCTTTATTCCTAAGCTGAGGCACACATACGACCCGTGCAGCACTTAGGATCTGCTACAGCAAGTTGTCTGTGTAGTCTCATCTAAGCTCATATTTCTTTAAATGTTGTATCCTCAGAATGCATTTAACCCACAAAGATGTTCACGAACTCTTTCTAGCCTGCACTGAAATTTGTAATGTTTCACATCAAATGAAAATAGCCTTATCTTGTTCATGTGTTTCATCAAGATGCATAAGTGTACAGTTGAAAAGTCAGCAGCAGTCATTATAGCTACATTAGAGCTCTGCATAAAGTGTTTATGTAGGGAATTCATTTTTAATTAATGTAGCTCTAATAGCTTAATTTGAAGAGTCACTTATCTTAAAAAGCCGGTCCTTTGAGTCAGATCTGAAATTGATTGGACATAGCAGAGTCATTGGTCTCTGGTTCCATCTAATAGTTTTTAACTTTCACTCTTTTTCAAGACAAAGGGACAGAAATAGAAAACCTTTCATTAGGTGGATCAGATCTGGTATTTGACCAAAGTTGCACAGCATCTGCCCTGTTTTCACGACATGTGTATGTAATCTTGCAGCAGCAACACATGTGGTGTTCCCTCTGGCCACTAATCACATTTGAATCAGACAAACAGGCGTGTACTTTTTTTTTTAGATGCCTCCTGGTTATGCAATGTGTAGAGTGCCTGAGTGCAGTAATGACACTGAAACCCCCCTTACTTCATTATTCACTATGAACTTCTGAAGTCTTGCTTGTTAAGGCGTTGTTGTTTTCATTCACAAGTTGCTTGGCAACAGCATTTCCCACCTGGACAAGAAGTTTGTTGTAATCCACGCTACTCTTGGGGATGCTAGCCCAGGGACACGGCAGTTTTAAGGCTAGCATTAAAAGACAGGGTTACTACTTTTTCTTTTTTGGCATTGCAGGAAGGCTAAGGTGTGTGGGAGGAAGGATCATAAGCTTTTCAGACTGACAACACAGCGTTTCATAGTTCTTTTCTTCAGACACTGCTAGAGCCGCTGTAGCTTGACCTAGATGGGAGGCGACCCGCATGATGTGTCTTTAAGTGTCCTGGGAATGGTGTGGGAAGAAAGGGAGGTTATTGAACGAGCCATATACAACTATGATGCTGAATAAAGCTCAGCCTACTGAGTCTGCCACAACTCTTTCATGTCTACCAGCCATAGCAGTGTGTGACACAGGCTGTCTTCTCTGTTTGCAACTTCTTCATGAGTTATGCTGTGGTATCACATAATATCCTAATCTGTTTACATGGTTGACAAGGAAAGGCCTCCTCTTCTGGTTCAGAAGGAGAGATGGAGGGGCAGAATGATGAGCTACAGAGATGAAGGACATCTTTCTGATCATTATCATTAGATTTCCATGTTTTTAAGGAAACTGTCATTCCACTACATGTAATTTTAAAGCTGCTTTAATTAATATTTTCATATTAACAATGGCTGAAATGACTGTGTGATGTAAAGGATGTTGTTTGAAGTGATAAAGCTCTATAGGGTGTTTTAGCATCCTGTTTTCAACCTCTGATAAATCCTCTGTATGCTACCCAAGACCAAACTGCAGACAAAGTTCACAGCTAGCTGGTGAACATAGTGAAGAATTTAGCAGCTGAGAGGCATATTCACCAGGTGTTGGAGGAAATCAAAACAGAGCTAAAAGGGGAGTGAATACTAGGCTTAGATTTGTTAGGTGTCCAGAAAAAACTACTCCAGAAAAATGACAATGTTGTTCCTTGACTTCTTGATGTGTAAATAAGCGGCTGTTACCAAGTGTGTTTGCTATAACAACTGAATAAGATGATAAGATATAAATGTTGTGCTCATTGCGCTGCCCGGAAATTCAGTTCATGCGGGTTTAACTATGTATAAATATGATTATTTGTTCCAGAATGAGGTACCTACACTCATTGTTGTGGCAACACAAGCCTACACAAAGTGATGTGTAATAAACAGCGTCTCAAAGGCATAGCAGCTGTAACAGCTCAGCACTATCAGGAGAGAGGAGACAAGTAAAGGATCCTTGTTCAGTGTCTATAGATGTTGAAATGCCTCCTAAATTATGTAACATATGAAATATAAGGTCATTCCAATACACTAATTAATTTAGTGAAGCACCAAGAAAATCTCTACAGCATTTTGGAAGCTAGCTTCTTCTCACATAGTGTCTCTATCCCCAGGTCAGACCACCTGTATGTATTCTTCATGCAGTGGAGCCCGGACATGTACGGTGAGGGGGTCAGGGGAGTGGCACAAGAGCCTGGGTTCATGGTTGTCAAGAAGAACGAGGTGTCAGAAATGTCTAAGGACGAGCCCATCACTGACCTCAATGTGAAGGAATGGGAGGTAAGGTCTACAAAGCTAAAACCGCTCACTCACCTTGCTTAAAGTGCACCTGTTGTGTTGTCTCACGCCTCACAGACATGGATTAAGTATAGTTCTCCACTATGGATTAATCCATAACCTGTGAAACCAGAATATTATGTGCTGTATTGTTAAGTTTAATCGTTAAATAAATGTGTTGATTTGCTTCATTATGCAATGCATAGTGTAGTTGTATTGTGCTGATCTTGGTTTTTAATCCATCAGAACAGTGTAGTCGTCCAGTTTTGTATTCTGTTTCTGTATTTTGCACTTCTGTGTACTGCTGCATATTTTTTGATTTGATGGTAAATTTTTTTGTGTGACATTTCTACCACATGTAAGTTATATAAGTTGTGTGAACACTTGCTTTGCTTGGAAAAGTGCCTCTCTGAACTTCCAACCAAAGTGTTTTGCATGTTTGTGTAACTGTTTACTCTTCTTAATCGGTGTATTGTAGTTTCATCACATGCGTGACTGTCAGTGGTGTTGGTCAGCACTTGGCATTTTTTTGCTGAATGGCAAAAGGCTGTCACCATTATGAGTTGTTCAGCATATACAGACAGTGTGTAATGACTGAGCAACTGAACAGTTTGTGTTTTGTTTTTTTCAGCTATGAAATCTCCTACTCTTGTGGCACTGATGTGGGTTTAATAAGTCCTCCTTTTTGTAGATTTGCGGAATGTGGAAGTAAGTCTAGTTAGCATGGACGGGGGTTGTCCATCTTGTTTTTCAGCACTGTTAGTGCATGTTGCAGCAGTACGTACAGCGTGGATGGGTTTTAGTAAAATGAGATTGCTTACAAGCGTGTGGATAATGAAAAGGATGCATTCATTGTATGAAGAAATTGATACGACGGAAGCAGTGGCCTGGATTTAAATTTTAATGTAAATGAATGATGTAGGAAACAAAGTGGACTGATTTGTTTGTCCCCGGACGTCTGGCAAACAGAGGCTACGTGATCAATGACATTTGAATAAGTAAATAGGAACCTGCTGCTTTCGTTTTTCCTGTTGACAGTACATGAATTTTAACCAACACCTTCATGGAGCTTTCAGGGACAAAATACATGTGTTTGACTAACAGAGTTTTGTCAAACAAAAAAAAAAACAAAGTTGTGTTTGACAAGTACTTGAAGAGTACATTTAAGTTATTTATTCATTTATTTATATGATTTGTCATTGGTAACATCTCAGTCAGACTCTATAGAAAATATCCCTAATGGGACAGTGGTGTCACTGTGTCTTTAAATCCTGTCGTTTGTGGGACGGAATCATCTTTTTTTTTAACCAATAGAGAGCCGGTTTCTCTCCTGTCCCGTGTTGTTATTGGGTTTTAGCGATGTCACACAAATCATACGTTGTAGAGACCCCACCGAAAAAAAATGCTTCTATTTTAGTCAAACAGGCTGGCAGGCATTATACCAACTCCGGCTGCTTGTCTCGGGGCTACACGGGGAGAACTTAAAGGATCTGTAATGTGACTTTCCAGCTTCAGTCTCGCCCAGAAAGCAAGACATGTTTTCTAGGAGGGTGAAGGACCAAGACACACCGCTGACCCCAAAGTATACATGTGTATGTTCCATGTGTTTAGTTCACGATTTCAGTCTCCACCGATGTATATTGTGTGTTCTCTTGTTGCTGTTGTTAGCAAGCCACGCTAGCTCGCTGGCGAAGCTAACTAGCTTGCTAATGTGACTTTCTTTCCTTGACTTTAGCTTCTAGTTCAGTGACTGGTGTTAGACAAAGTGGTCACTATCTGGCTATTTGGCAGTCAGGACAGTGCTCTCATCTGTTGTCTGACTCTTGGCACCGTGTAATGGGATGTGTGTGGCTCCGTAAACTGTGTGAAAGTTTGCAGGGTCAGGTGGCAGCTGAAAGATACAGCTCCCATAGTCATTTACAAGTTTCTTTAACGTTAACCACATTAGCAGTCATTTTTCAGTGATCACATATGAGGTTAGCTTTTAGGTTGTTAAATGGCTGTTAAATAGCCACTTGTGTTTTATGAGCCAGTGTTGAACACAGTGGGCGTATCTAAATGCTGTCCTTTTTGATTGATCTCTAATGATAAAAGGCATTTGATTCACATTGAGAAGTGCAGCAGTTTTCAGGGGACAAATGTACCTGTAAAGTGCCTTCAGCTGAAGGTGAAGTGAGGCACAGATGCATTTTTCATGAGGGCTGTAGTTTACCCTCTCTGCTGCATTATTGAGAGCTGTAAAGAGGCAGCTTGTCACCAAAAAAGTTATTTACACCAGTAACAACAAGGTGAGTAAAAAATCTGTCTCAGCTGTTTTAAAAAAGAGGAATTTAAAAGTAGCTTATGACATAAGTACACTTAGATTGTTTATTTAAGACCCCTGTTTGAAGATGTAATCATTACTGAAAGGTAAACCCATGTATGTGACTGTATGACTGTGTGCATGTATGATTTTTGTGAGTTTGTTTATCTCGTGCACACGGCTTTAAATATCTTTACAGTACTGAGACACAGTTGACTACTAAACGCCAACGTTTGTTCAGTGGCAGCAGCTCGTGGTGGAGTATGCAACAGCGTGGGGTGTAACTTTGTTGGACTGTAGCCATGCTTAGTAGGTCATTGTGTTGGTCTGTCTGGATTGTAGCTTTATGGATTGTTGTTCCTGACAAACAGAGATGCATCAGCAGCTGGATCTCAGCTATTTTTTTTTGTGTATGTGTGTGTTCCAGCATTCAAAAACTAATCTAAAAGGAAGATTAGCGGTTCTAAAGTTTGCTTTTCACTGCAGTGTTTGGTCCAACTTGGTGTTAGATTCTCACTAAATAGGCTGAAATCAAAAGGCAGCGTTTAGTTAAAGCAGCAGGTTAGATAAACCCTCTTAATACAGTGTCGAATGATCGTAATGTTAAACATATTACACAAACATGCAAAATGACTGAGTGCTCTGAAAGACTTCACCCCTTTCTCTTTTACCCCAAGTAAAGCATTAACAGTGGCCTTAAGCCATCTTTGCAGTATGTTTTTTCAAACCTCTAACATCTAACTTGTTGTGAGGAGGAGTGTGAAGTTAACTGGAAATCACACTGGTTAGTGCACACAGTTCCTTCCAAAACTCATCCTTTCCTCCCCATGGCCAGCAATAGAACTGGCAGAGTTTTATGTACCACCTGTTCCTGTCTTTGTACTACCAGGTAGTGTCTCTGACGGAGTACCACCGTCGGATTGATGCTCTAAACAGTGAAGATCTGCGCTCACTCTGCAAACGACTCCAGGTGCCCTGACCAGCCCTTTCTGCCCCCCCCCCTCTCTGCTCTGCCCAGACCTGCTGCTGTCCACACCGTCGTGGTCTAATTTAGGCTCCAAACTACAGGCTTTAGCAGCAGCAGCTGCTGCCTCTGTTGCATAGTAACATCAAAATCACATTTCCTCATTGCTTTAAATAAAAGATTGAATAGGTTTCATGAGTGTTTGAGCTCACAAAACCTGTTCAAAACTTTTTTTTTTTATGAAGGCTAAATGTTTATCAGTTCATTACAGAAATGTTGGCTTGTTTGGAGTGATTAGGTTTTCATGTGACAGCAGCCTTATCTCTGTGTGTCAGGCTTTCCTTCTTAGACCCACGTCATGCTGTTTTTAGTGCTTCAACCCAGTGGAGTTGTCTGGTTATTAGCTAGTTATTATTGCTAACAAGACAAATATACATTGCTAAGACAAATATGTATGTAGTTTTCATGTAGGTCAGGTCACACAGAAATGGGGATGACAGGTATTCCCCTTTTTCTTAAAAAGAAAATTGTCTTTGATATCAAATGAGCTGAATTTAAAGAATGTGGCCTGCATGAGCACAAAGCAAGATATGGTCAGACTATTGAAGGAAAAAGAGATGGCATGTCGGTGAGAGGGTGGAAGTAAGACTCCCCGACAGGGTAAATAATGTTTTCTGAGGATAATGAAGATAGGCCCTGTTTGAATGAGGACTGAAACATGAGAGCATCCGAGCCACCAGTGGCGAAGCGCTCCACAATCAGCCTCTGTTATCGAGAAAGATAAATAACCCAAACAGTCCGTTGGTCAAAGGAAATGTCAAACAGTGGAGTGCAAATTATTCATTGGCTTGATTTTCTATTCACTTTGCATTCTCCTCTCCCAGACAGTGTCTCTGCCCGCTCTCCAAGTTCTGCCAAACCAGTCCTAGTCATCTGGGTGTGGAGAGTGGCAGGAAGATATTCAGCTGTCATCATCAAATTGTTGGATTAGCAGTGTTTTGCGAGCAAACACTGTTTATAATTTTAGCAGGAATACTGCTAGATTCAGAACGCACAAATGTTAAACATTTAGTTTTTGTTGCTGAAGTTGGGCTGTGATTAAACCCTAGTTTCTCTGTTACCTGTGTAGATGAGCCCTTTCTGCGTTTTTACCTGTTCTAGTCTGAGTCTGTGTAGAAACAATCTCAACCTATCACAGGTTTCAGCTTGTTAATGGGTACTGCTGTAGATAACCTGACTAGCTTTACCTGTTCTATCAGTAGCCTGATAAGATGCAAACCAAAACTGTAGACTGACGACTGTAGCTATAATTGAACCCATTCAGTATCAGTGCTTTTTATGTGTGTGTGGGTGCATGTGTGTATGTATATTTCTCACATTTATTTGTGCTTGTAGATCACCACCAAGGAGGAGGTGAACTCCAAGCATGGCCCATCCATCAAGACAGATCTGGAGCCAGAAACGTTCAAACCCAACCTCAGAGAACCCAGTGACCTCCTGGAGGCCGACCAGATAGAGAAGGTAGAGGCTGTTTTACCAACCTGTTTTGATGTAACAGTACACATGCAACTCTGCCAATAACAAGCAATTGTAACTATTTTAATCAAGTATTTTGTGTGTAGCCATAGCTTATTTCTCTCTGCCATACAGCTCCATTGTTGTAGGAAAATACACATAAAATACACTGTTGCATTGGGTTATGACACAAAATACTAGTACTTCTGCCACTGCTGCCATAAATACTCACTGGGGCAACAAATGCACTATTTACTGCTGTAGAGTAACGTTACATTAAAACTACAGTACCTAGCTGCTTTAGGAAATTTCTTAGCAAGTGATTTAGCAGTACAGTTACCAGAAAGAATAGTATTTATAGACAGAATTATCAGTATGTAGGTGACCTGATAACTCCTTTTATCAGGCGGGGAAACCAATAAACTGTGGTTAGAAGGTTGTTCAGTGGAGAATTACAGATAACAACTCGTAGTTAGTTTATGATTCATGATTACAGCAGAGAACATGTGCATAAATCTTTTGATTTATCACATGCTGAAATATTAAAAATGATATGCAGTGGAAAAGTAGTTTATTTGAAGACAACACCAGCATTGAGTCTTATAAATAATCAAAGGAAAAAACAGCACCTGTTAGATAGACAGGAAACAAACATTTTTGACTCCCTAACCTTTGTTGTTGATTGAGTGAGGTGTGGTGTATACCTTCCAGCCATTAGAGACACACACACATATGAGCACGCACACAGCGCTCCAAATGAGTCCTAGTTGGCATATTGACCAATAGATTGCCAATATGCGGCTTTCATTAATCACCCTGAGGACGGAGCTCTGTGTTCAGGCCCGGCCCACAGCGGAGCAAAGGTGAGCCCAGCCGAGGCTCATCTCCTCACAGCTTTGTTTCCAGCCTGCCGATTACACAACTGCTTCAGCTCCACTGCTGGAGGATGTGCTGAACCAACACGAAAAAGAACAAAGAGACAGATAAATTATTGGACAACACGCAGAACGTTTAAAGATCGATGTTTCATACATCAGAAAATGGTGCCGCATACTGTAAAAAGTCGCCACTTTAATTCCATGTTTTAGTCAGTGTCTGTTTTATCTGTCCATTAAAATGACACGTACACTGTACTGCTCCTCCAGCACCTTTGTCAGCTCTATCTCCCCCATGTACCGCAGCCACTGTTAATCCTTCAGTCTGTCAGCAGCAGGGCAGCAGGCTCTCTCAGGGAGTGCTGGACCTCTCTTTCTCTTGCGGCTGCTCAGTGTGTTTGGAGCCCTGTTACTCTTCTTTAAACGCCAGATGGTGTTAAAGGTCACTGCAGATGTAATTGAGCATTGGTGGCTGTGGCCTTTCTGTTTTTCATTTCCTTTCTCTTTTTTTTCTTCCTCCATCCTTCCTTTTCCATTATTATTTCCCCCCGCAGCTTGCCAAGAATCTCCCACCACGGACCATTGGGTACCCGTGGACACTGGCCTTTGGCACATCAAAGCATGGCATGAGCATTAAGTCGCTGTACAGAGCCATGCAGGGCCAGGACACACCAGTGCTCTTGGTCATTAAGGACAGTGACGGCCAGGTAAGCTGCAGGCTCAGCAGAAACACATTGTAGTAGCAAAGTGTAATATGTTGAAATGCAACTCCCTCCCAGAGTCTACAATAACCAGGTGCTCTTGTTACTTCAGGTATTTGGTGCGTTGGCATCTGAGCCCTTTAAAGTCAGTGATGGTTTCTATGGCACTGGAGAGACCTTCCTCTTCACCTTCAATCCAGAGTTTGAGGTGAGTGCCCTCCTCGGTTTGAAGATGTCGGCCTCTTACGAAAATTTCCTCATGCCCATATCCCTCTTTAATTTTAAATTAAAATAAAATTAAAATTACATTAATGAGCTGTTATGTTTTGTTACTCCACAGTGTAATTTATGCTCAGAGGTCATCCAGCAGCAACTGCATATGTGGCTGAAATTGCATTAAAGCTGCTGTAATCAATGTTGTTCTATTAACAAAGGATCAGTTGACTGTGTGTAGTGGGAAAGGTGTCGCTTGTAGTGACAAACCCACTTAACCCACTTGGAATAATCACCCATCTCTGCAGTACCCTCAGCTCTACAGTATGAGCTTTGAGCTCATTGTTTTGGTTTTATGGCCAAGCCTGCTGCTCTGTTGCATTCTCACTGCTCTCCTCAGCCTCGTTTCCAGCAGCAGGCAGCTGTTTACGGCGAAAACGCTCTGAAAAACTGGCCCAACACCAAAAGGCAGACAGACACAGTTAGCAGGTGAACGTAGTGTAGTGTTTAGCAGGTAAATACTCTAAAAGTAGTAGTTCTCTCTAAAAGCAGGCTGAATACTTCAGATGGCCATAAACACCACTTCAAACGAATGCTAATATTGCTCGGTTTCTGCTGGATGGGTAAATAGGCAGCTATAGCTAACATCAGCTTTACAAGGTGGTAATATGTCTGTGTTGTGTTTACAGCTTGTTCTGTTTCACCCAGTGACTGAAAAAAAAAATCAATCAGTACTGCTTTGAAATGTATTGTTTTTGTTAAGCTGGGGACAAGGCAGCACACACATGCATACACACGCACACACATACACACATGCACATTCCATTCAACACAGTGCTATTGTGGGAAACTAGAAATATTTTTGGAAATCGCTGTGTCAGGTAAAATGTGTATGCGTAGTGCACGAGTTAATACAGCGGCATAATTTACATAACACACCAAACTAAAATAGTAGTGTGATGCACCATGTATGATGTAGACTGTCGAAGTCACACGCTGTACTTGATGCATGTGACCCTCAAACACACTCTGCTCTCCATACGTTTTGTTGTTTTGCAGCTCAGTGGTGTTTTGTATCTTGCATTCTTGATTCTGCTCTGTTGTGTTTTAACACTGAGATTTTAGACTTAATGGATTCAGCCCAGGTACTCTGAAAGGAATGGGCTGAAAGCAACAAATCGACTGTGCCAGTTCTCACTGGGATTGTCTCATTGTACAGCCAACAAAAACCCCACAAGAATAGTTTGAAAGATGCTACAATCATAAAACAATTAATCTCTCCTCATTAATGTCTGAAGAACTCAGTCTCAGTCTGCTTTGAATTATATGTTGGCGTATCAGAGCGGAGTTCGATGTGAACATAGCAGCCTGATGATGAGATGTTTCCTTCGGCTGTGTCTGAAAGTTGTAACTGAATTATCAGATGTTAAATTTGGATCCTCCCACTGAGGTAAACATGGGTGTGTTTTATTCCCATCAGGACAAAGACTGTTGTGCAGAGGATATTAGATTATGTCAACAATGAATATGTCAAGCAGTATCTTCTAATGCATCCTCCATTGTGTCTGCAACAGGTGTACAAATGGACAGGTGACAACATGTTCTTCATCAAGGGAGATACGGACTCCTTAGCGTTTGGTGGAGGGAGGTGAGCTCTAGCTGGGCAGAGCTCTAGCTATACAGTGTATAACAGAAATCTAACATTTGTAGCAACACAAATCTTTATTTGTGTCTGTTATTGAATCTGGTCATATGAGGGAATGGTTAAATGTGATATTCAAAGATGTCCAAAGCACAAAAAGCATGGTAGTGTATCATTAAGTTTATTTTTATTTTTTTATTGTGGAGCCCAGAAGAAAAAATGTTGTGCAAATGGTCCACAGTACTTGGAAACATGTTTTTTATTTGTTTGTTTGTTGGACAGTAACAGATTGTATCAGGCTGAGGTCTGGGTATTGTTTGTTTTTCAGTAGTGCTGATATGACCGTATGAGTTTTGATATCAAAATTTCAAGAAATGTAAACATGTCTTTCTGCAGCCTTTTTTAACAAAAGAAGCCGATGTTCTCATATGCAGTTCTTTTTCAACTCTTGAAGAACTTTTTCCTAAATAGAATTTAAAAAAGAAATACAAAGTTTTTGTTATACACTGTGGCAGCTTTTTATGCTTTGGACACGCAAGCATTTTTTTGGAATAGACCCCATGATAACCATCAACTCCCTAATACCTTGACATAACCTTACTTGCTGTCGTCTCTTCTCTTCTAGCGGTGAGTTTGGCCTGTGGCTGGATGGAGACCTTTACCACGGCAGAAGTCACTCCTGTAAAACATTTGGGAACCCCATGCTCTCAAAAAAGGAGGATTTCTATGTGCAGGACATAGAGATCTGGGCTTTTGAATAACAAAACCATCACATCACAGGGGAAAAAACAAGTCCTACAAAGGGCAAACCGAGGAGTCCTCCTCCTTTAGAACAATGGCAATGTCCCAAACCTAACTGCGCATCACCAACGCTCCCCAGGCCGGAAGCCAGCTATCGGATGCTTGTTGTGCGTTACTACTGCAGTTATTACGGAGCTTTTTTTTCTTTGTGAAAAATTACCTTTGTGTGTATCTTGTTACAGCCTTGTGCAGCGTCTTTGCAGAGCAGGGAGAGTGTGTAAAGCAGTGACAGTGACTGTAAGATGAGGTTGTATCAGAGGGATGAGGAGAGGGAAGCAGGGAAGGGACCATCAGGCCTCGGAGAGGAAAGGACCATCGGAGCTCCTCTTTCCTGAGAGATGGTGAAGATGATGGCGGCTGAGGTTTGGGACTGCTGAGAGAAGAGAGAACTGCCCTACTGCTACAGATTGTGGATCTGAACTTCTCAGAACCTCAAGGAGTCCCAGCACCTTCTCAAATCCCCAGCACCTTCTCAAATCCCCCTAGAACTTTGTTCATTCGGTAGGATGTTACTCACTGTGCTGTCAGCCTTGACGGAGAGAGACCCAGTTGGGAATAGGGGGGGGGTCAAAAGCTGATCACATTCCATTCCTTTGGATGATGGTGGAGTGTGAAAGTAAAGTTGTGATTCGTGGTAAAACACCAATATACAAAACACATCGGCAGCAGGATACGATGACACTTGACTCAGAGAAGAGAGAATATTTACGGGGGGTGGGGTGTTAGTCTTTTTGCGGTACAGTTTTGGGTTGTCTTCTGAGGCTAAACTTATAGAGTATTGTGTATTGTAGTCCTCCTGTTGTTCACTGTCATAGCACACCATCTGAAAGCACATAGCTATAATCAGATCACCCATCGTCGTAATGTTCTGTTCAGTGGGTGTACGTGTGAGTCCAGCTAACACCGGCTCCTCTCGCAGGATGCTGGCTGTACTGTTTGTAGACAGTAACGTGTTGCAATAGATTTGTGGAATATGCAAATAACTGTCCTGTGACCTCAAATACCTGCAGGTCGTGGCACTTTTGCCGACGCCTGTTGCTCTTTCAAGAGAGAAACTTGTAAAGCTTTTACATCTTGATACACAATTGCTTTTTTGGGTATCATTTGAAAAGCCTGAGACGTGGTTAACTGTTTTACATGCATATATGACAATTATATATTGGAATATATGATTATATATGGATTTATATAATCATATATATTTTGCTGTTAAGTGTGACAGTGACCTATTTGTGCTGATATTTCAGCTGTTACAATATAATGTATATTACCCTGTAAATTAATGTTAAAATAGTAGATTTGTTCCTATATATATATATATAAATACATAATGCTATATAAATATATATATATATAATAAAGTGTGGTTTGGTGGGTTGCTTCTAGCACTTTAATCTGGTGTAAAAGCGTCAAAACCAGGTTCATAGATTCTCTTAGCAGTAGCTGTACAGTACTTTTTTTGTTTAGATCATAAAGATGTTAACTGTTAGTAGAAAGCTTGCTGCTACCAATATCAATAAGGGTATGCTCTAATGCTCTGTGTGTCTAAAAAGGAGGATTACTCTGGGGTAGGAAGGGGGGTTGAATGTGGTTAAACACTGCTGAAGGGCTCGGTTTCTCTCCTCATGTGGCTGTCAGGTGAGTCTCAGTAGGTGCAGGTAGGTAAGCAGGCAGACAGACCTCTGACAGGCAGATGATGATGGGTGATGGGAAGTGTGTACAGTACGTTACCCTCCCCTGAGGAGCTTTCTTCCCCCCCTTTCTGGTCTTCCACACCAGTATTTGTGTCCTTGTGGAGAGTCACAAAGAATAATATGGATAATTCTTCCAATAATTTCACCAGAATACAATGTACCAGTGATGTATAAATAATAATAAAGCTGAAATAATTGTTGTAACCTGGGATATGACTGAATTTGTGACCTTCATTTATTTACCTTTTTATTTTGCCTCTTGTTGAATTCTGTAAGTGGAGATGGACGGTGGTCTAACAGAACTGAAGAGATGGACTACTGGTGACCTGTACTTAATGTGTAGCCATATAACTCAAGGTAAATGGACTCTGGATTGAACCACAGGGACTGGTGTTAAAGAATACTTACTTATAAATACATTATAAAACTCAAACTAAAAGGAATAAAAACATAATTCTGCCAGTTAACAACAGAACTGTTGATTCTGCTCGGTAGGTTGGATTTCATTTCATTCTTAATCAGAGACTGATGACACTGAACAGCATTCCTTGAATTTAAGGATTCTCCAAATGCTAAATGACATGGAATATGATTGGCAGACACAAGCCAACAGGAAAAGTCCTTGAAATGATATATTACAGTGAGAACCCTGTTCTGATCACTAGCTGTTAGATTCACTATATTATGACTGGAATTACATACTTCCAACATCAGTATTCCTTCCAATCTTTTGTTCTAACCAACCCAGATAAATAAAAGCTGCTAATTCCAAACTAATTCTGAAAACTCTTGAAATACCAACAATTCATCATGTTCCACTATAAATTCTCCTGAACTTCAATGCAAAAGCACAGCAGAGGATCGTAATCCGGTCTATTGAGAGTTTAACTGTTACAGGCAGAGTGATAAACTGGGCCTCAGTTCAAACAGGGCTCCTTCAGCTGTTTGTGAGCGCCATCTAATGGTTGAATTTGTTAGTGTTGAACTTAAATTGATGTATTCCTGTACTGTCACAGGAGTTGATTCAGTTCTTCATATGATCAGATATTTAATTAAGAAAATCTAAATAAAAAATATAATTGTGTATTGTAACCGTGAGAAGTCTGCAGTAAATAGACAGTAAATAAAAACATGACTCTCGTGTCATGTGGGATTTATTTAATGGCCAATCAAGCCCAACACAGGCACATGGTAAACACAACAGTGCAGCTGTGGTGAAATACACTTCAGGAGCTCCTCGTCTCTGTCAGCTCAGGAGAAACAAATCCTAAGCATCATCCGCTGACGTGGTCCTGATGTGAGCACTGCTCCTCTCTCTCAGATCCCAGTCAGAACCAAACTTCACCCAATATGCTGCATCAGGCCTTTACTGACATCCAGCAGGAATAATGCAGTAATGCATCTTGGGTTCTGGGATTATAGTTTTGCCACATTCAGCTTCACTGTCCGCATGTTTCAGACTTGAGTGCAGAAACCAAAATGTGTTACAAAAAGTCACAGTGAATGATGTGTTGACTCGGAACAAAAAGTACTGAAGAGCTATTACTCAAAATAAGGCTGAAAATATAAAGTATTTTTTATGAAATGCAATGTAAACAGCTTGCAGTTTTGTGACATCCCATCATCAGTGCTTCAGATTTAAAATTAGGCGTTCTTGTATTAAAAATATATCATCATTAGAGATGGATCCACATATTAAGTACAGTCTAAATTAGCTCAACAAGGAACTATACAGCAGAAAAGCAGATCTATTGAAGAATAATGAAAGTCAGATGCCATGCTCCACATGGTAAATCTGTTTGGCAGGAATAATTCCACAGTATTGAATATTCAGTGTAATTTGGGGTGTGAGCTCATACACAGTATGTTGCAATCCTCTGGCATATAGGCCAGACTGTGGATGAGCACAAGCAGTGCTGAATGCATAATTTTGTATTGTTGCATGATATGTCCAAACTGGAACAAGGCATTAAGTTAGGACATCAAGATACTGACATCTTCAGTAAGGCAGGGAGACATTGTAGAAAATCCTCAGTAGCAAAATCATGGTATAAGATAACAGCTTTTTCAGCAGGAAAACAGAGAACAGTCAAAAGTTTTAGAACTCCGCCATTTTTACATGTTGCTTACATTCACATAATCTAATGTCTCAGTGTTACTGAAATTTAAGACATAAAAAAATAAATAATAAAGATTAAAAAATAAAAAGGAATCATGAATCTCGGGTCATTATCTCACTGTAGGCTGAAGCTCTGACTGACCAGTAAACTTTTTCTCACCATTCAAACAGCAATATACAGCACTACTTACTGTAGTGTCCTAATAATTTATCACAGTTTGTTCCAACACTGTCTTTGTACAGACAGGGGGTTTGTAAGTCATCAACAAAAGTTGGGTCACGTGTAGGAACTGTTTGCATTAACTTTCATGTTTTCATTTACTTCCATTGCTGCAGCAAAACTTTAAGTTAACCAGTTTCTTCATCCATGGAAAAGGCCTGTTTATGTTTTCCATGAATAGTTTTATTACCAGTTTACTACTTCCCTTTGTGCCAAGTTTATTCACTGCACTTAAGCTGCTTAAATTTAAATAAAACCTGGGAAAACGGGTTGTTCTAAAACTTTTGATGGATGTATGAAATCCAAAGTTTTTGAAAGCTCTGTTTTGCTTCCAACGAAGCCACAGATCTGAGTCCAGACGCAGCACTTTAGTAAACTAGGTACTTGAGTTCAGAGTAGATGAGTGGAAACATGACCATGCAGGCTCGATAAAGGATGGCTCCACTCTTAAATAAAGCTCGAGGTTTGGTGCTCCAGGACTCGGACTTGAAGTTGAAGTAGATTGCATACAGCGCCACAGCAAAGAAGTGTCCAATAAGAGTCATGGGTCTGGGCGTCAACCTGGGTAAATCATGTTGTTAGCCATTCAGTGTCAAAATGAAAAGTTTCTTGTAGCTTTTCTTGTATCTAAAGTAATAAACTGACATTTTGGCAAGTGTGATTGTTTGCTTTCTTGCCGAGTGGGATCAGAAGAGCAGCCGACGTAGCTTAGCTTGGCACAAAGACTGGAAAATGGTCGAGTTTACCCCTCATAAAACCAGACTTTTCATTTTTACACATGTGTTTTAGTTAGGACTGAACAAACAAGCTATATATTTAGCAAGCTCAGGCCCATGCTAGTTTTTTTATTTTTTTTTTATGCTACGTTAAACTAGCTAGCTGCTGGCTGTAGCCTAGGGCTGAACGGTTTTAGGAAAAGATCTAATTGCGATTTTTCTGGCAGATATTGTGATGTGTTTCGATTTGATTCACGATTTTCTTCAAATCAAGCGAATAGGCACATTTCCCAAAATGTCAAACTATTCCCTTAATCCCAGACTGCTCTCCCTCATGTCATATTAAAGATAAGATTTTTTCTATTCTCTTATTGTGGAGGACATTATTTAATGCTTACACTGAAAGAAGTCCAATAGGTCCAGCAATGCACTCTCCACCAAGCTTGAAGTACTGGAAGCAGGCTTTTCTCAGCTCATGAAGAGAATCTAGTTAATGCAAAAACAATCACATGAACATGATGAGAATCAAAATGACCATCATCGGTTGTTGAAAAGATTTCAGGGTTTGGCTTTTTTTTTTTAAACTTTTACGATGCTAAATAATAATAATGATGGTGATGATGATGATGCAGAGACAGGCAGAGACTCACTGTCGGTAGCTGCGAAAAGCTCGTACAGGGCCTGGGCCAACACATTCACCACAAAAGAATGTGATGACTTGCGTTCCCAGTGGAATTTTTTCTTTGCCTATTGAGTAGAAAAAGAAAAAAGAGCAGACTTTAATATTGCACACTGGTCTGCAGTCTCTCATCTATAGCTGAGAGAATAACGGTACAGGGCGATGCAGCAGAGGCTCCAAATAAGTACACAGTACTGTACATAGGCCTTATATTTGTATTTTATATATCTGAGAGTGTTTGCATGATCATTTGAATGTTGTCACAGGTTTTCTAAAGCTGACAAGAAAAAGGGGTTTTAGGGAGACATGTTGTTCCCGTGTTCACCTGGAGCATGGCTCTGTCATCATACAGATCAGGGATGTTCTTGAGCAGACTCCTCCAGATGCGAACGTCGTTGAGAGCAACACTCATCCCTCCACCAGTCAGAGGATGCCTCATGTTGTACGCGTCGCCCAGGAGAAGCACGCCTGCAAACAACAGGCCACTGTTTGTCTTGCATCACCACTGGTTGAGTATAAAATAAAATACCTTTGGACAGACCCAGCCTGGCTGTTTCCACTCTTAATGACAAGCTAAGCTAACCAGCTGCTGGCTGTAACTTCATATTTACCACACACAGATGAGAACTGTATTGATCTTCTCATCTAACTCACGGCAAGAAAGCCAGTAAGAGTACTTCCAAAAATGTTGAGCTGCTCTCTTAAATGCAAGCGTTGCTCCATCATATAAAAAAAGAAATGGATTTTTGAATTTCTCCATGAAGCAACGTGCAGTTAAATGTTCAAACACCTTGAAAAGGGCATGCAGCTACAGCAATCTTTAAATTTAGCCTAAAACACAGACTAATTGACCATTTGTCAACAACCAGGAAATGGTTTATCTTCGCTTTATCATACAGTAATTTCAAAGACATGCATTTAATACACACGCAGGTATCAGTTCAATAGATTCCCTCAGGCTATCTTAAACAGCACCACAGTCGATAACACTTTAGTACCTGGCTTATTGACAGGGGAGGGAGGAAGGAAGCTGGCAGGCATGGATCTGAGTCGATCGTTCTGTAGCGCCACCATGAAAGGCTCCTTTAAATGCTCTGAGGGAAGGAGAGAAAGAGAGAGCACAGGTGGTCGATCACTCCGCTGGCTCTGTGGATGAAAACCCAAAGGTGCATGCTGGGCACATGCACAAGAAAAGGCCTTTTCTTTTGGTGTCTGAATGTACATTTATCAATGTATCAGTGTGACTGACTCCGCCATTTCAGCTGGACCTCTGTCAAGGTTACCGGAGCGGGCACTTTGATATTGTGGCTTTGATATTTCAGCTGAATAGC
Organism: Toxotes lorentzi; assembly: GCA_037833715.1. Taxonomy (NCBI): domain Eukaryota; kingdom Metazoa; phylum Chordata; class Actinopteri; family Toxotidae; genus Toxotes; species Toxotes lorentzi. Next base: position 21,060,740 of record JBBMJY010000025.1, read on the forward strand.
AGAGCGCACTGTGAATGTCAAACCCTTCAACTGCAGCTTCCTCAGAGCTACACACACCAGCACAGGCCGCTGTCTGGATATTTTCCTACCAACCAACACTTCGGGCATCAATACCTCATAAAAAGTTGTGAAAAGCAAAATCATTCCAAGAAGATGATCTTCAAAAAACCTTATTACATCCTGTGACCATTTATCTCTCGACAGGAGGTCTTACTCCAACCCCAGGATCATTTTACATGAGAGACAATTATATAAGAATAAAAGCTCAGAGACATTTTGAAAATAAAGCTGAATCTCATTCTTCCTGTACCTGGTAGCTGTGGGTGTATCTTCTCAGCCATGTACTCTGAGAGGTTGCGTGGCATCTCCCCCCTGATGTCCACCAGCACTCTGGTGTGTGAGGAGGAGATCTGGTAGATGAGCACGGGGCTTGGGTTAGCCAGCACCAGTTCAGCGTGGTTGGCTTTAAACTGGGGGCAATCCTGGGAAGAAGCATGGTGATGAACTAAATGCAGAGCTACTGTTTCTAGAATCTAGTTTATTTAACATGGTGATTTATTTGATTGAAGACCCATCGTTTTAATCAATATTTGTATTTCACTCTTTCACTCTGTATTTCTATCTAGCCAACGTCATCTCAGTTTATTCAGTGCGGTGTGGTGATAGCAGTCACATTCTGTGGCGTTGTGCTCGTTACCTTCATAAGGCATCCAACAAAGTGAGAGGAGATGTGAGCCTTCCCAGAGACGAGACTCTTTCTGAATTTGGAGAAACAGCCATCGGCCACCACAGTCAGTGCTGCATGGATTTCCTGCAGGACACAGGTTCACACAGTCATCACACATTTTCTGCATTAGACTCAGTATTTCCTTCTATGAGCTGAGTTCGAAAATGGAATACAGATGTTTTGCATGTACAGCAGATTTTCCCGTCCTCACCTTGATGTCTCCAGTTTCTTTGTCTTTGTACTGGACTCCCGTCACGCAGCCATCCTCTTCCTGCAAACTGCTCACGGTGCCTTCTATGAATGTGACGCTGGGGGGCACAATTAGACAGACAGAGGCTTCAGCATGCACAAGAAGTATGAAAAACCAAAGTCAACTACTGAGACAAAATAAATGTCTATTCAACATACGGTGGAAATGCTAAATTCTGATGGTTAAACAAAAACTGTTAAGGCCTTTTCAGTGAACCATCATTGACTTTTCTTAAATTACAGTGGTAAGTTAAAGCAAACACTGATAACTGTGTTAACTGTGGGTCTTCTAGACTAAATTAAAGCTTAAATATACACTATTAAAATACCTTAAATTAAATTCTGGTAAATGTGATGGAGAACATGAAAGCTGATTATTGACCTTGGAAATAGCTGTCTCACAAAAGAAAAAATTAAATCAATGTCAGCTGAGCAGCTTTTTTCAGAGCTTAAACAATGAATGATGATCACAGTGGCTCTTGACTTAAGATGTTTTTTTTGGTCAAACTAATCACATCGTTTGGGTTTGTAGGGCAGAACAAATGAGGAGCATTTGAGGATGAGGCAGGAAGCAGCCACCCGACTTTAAATTATTCTCTTCTTCCTTCTAACCCCCAGTGCTGTCAAAAGCAATGTCATCCCATTAGCCAGCTGGCACATGAACTCTTTTTTTATGACTCCACTCACTTTGGCTCGGCCAGGGCAGCTCTCCTCAGGCCTGTGATGAATCGGCCGTGATGGAAAGCGCGTCCACACTGGATGCTGTCCTCCCTCTGAGGGTAAGGGATCTCCACCTCAGTGCTGCTCTCTATGTCATGGATCACGTAGCCATGAACCAGATGGGCATCCAGACCCTCCACTGAACCTGAAACCAAACACATGCAACAGGTTACACTTTGACTGCACACATTCATTATTCATTCAGTCTGCCACTGTTTACATACAGTATGTGAGATTTAATACAGACAGATGAAATGGAAAAAATGTTCAGAGCTACAATAGGGACTGGAATATGTTTTTTTTTTTTTTTTAATAAGAGTTTAACATGCAAAAAGTCATCTGAGCTGCTGTGTCATGACAGTGTGGGTCAGATTTGACTGGCAGGGGACACACAGCCAAACAACTGTTATCAGATTCTGATTCAAATATGGCTTTTTCCCACTGACGCAAACAGATTTGTGACAAGCCCTGCCCACCTCAAAGCAGAGACAAACTCAGCACAGGCTGAACAAGAAGTTAAGAAGCTCTTACATGTAAAACAACCATCATGGTATGCTCATGTAGGACTCCATCGCTAAAATGAACAGGCTGATGAATAAGTTGTTTTGGGCTTGGCACAACAATTGCAAAAAGAGCGGCAAGGTATAATGAGACAGAGCTCCATAATCATTTCTATGTTCAGATTATATTCACAGGCCTCTAACAGTCACAGCTTCTGTCACTGACCTTCCAGCCCGAGCTCTTTAAGAGCCCTGTAACCTCCAGGCTGCAGCAGCTCCCCAACTATTCTGTCAGGCTCCTTCAGGTCCCTCTCCACCACTGTCACCCTCCTCCCGTCCTGGGCCAGGATGGCCGCCATAGCTGAGCCCAGGACCCCTGCCCCAACTATCACCACATCTGGCTCTGGGGCCACAGAGGAGCCGCTTGCTGAGGCTCCTTCTCTGGCAGAAATCTCCGCATCTGCTCTTCTCCTTGTTCTACAGCTCTGGAAACAATGGCGTGGAGAACCTGATCACACACACTTTGTAAAGTCCAAACTGAACTGAACTGTAAGGCAAATAATTTAAAATGCACATTTTCTTTCTCTTCATCAAATATCCAGCTTTGTACCTCTGATTTCAGTTGCAGTTCTTAAAGATATAAACACACATGAACATTTGTTGCACCTACGCATAAATAAAACTTGAGAATAAAAAGACAATTTCTAAGAAAGACTATGCTCACAAAAATTAAAATTGCTGAATGGAAATAACAAAAAACTCAAAGTAAATGGAAGGACTATTCCTATTTTTCTTTCTTTTGTTCTCAAATCTAAGTCCAAAATGAATGATCTTACCTTCTTGCTTTCCTTCCCTGCATCCTCTCTGCTCTGCGTGGACGTTTGAGGGATTAAGTGGTTGATAACAGGTACGAAAGACAAGAGGCTGAGAGGCAAATCAAATACCTGAGACAGTCTGAGCTTCTGGCCATGGAAATACCTGACATATGAGAGCAGCAGCCCGGCTGTAAGAAATAAGGCTGCGGCCATCACCAGCTCTTTGTTAGCCAAAGTTAAAACTGTGTTGGATTTTTTGTAAAGGTAAGTGAAGCTCGCTATTCCCAGGAAAGTCCACATCTTTTAGGATTAAAAAAAATGATGGTGGTGGTGAAAGGGCACTGCTGATATAAATTTTAAAAAAAAATCGCCACGAAATAAGAAACAACTATAGATTATGCTTGATTTTATATTCTTTCAAAAAAAAGTGCTTCTAAAAAAAAATCAAGTCAGCCAACACAAAACAAAGTGCTACCTTCGAAACTCATTATAAATTGTTCACAGACTGTCAGAGGGATGCTGCTGAATAATTTATGCTAATGAGAAACGCGGACTACTTCGGATTCGCTGGTTTCACGTCCCGCCTCCTCTAAAGCTCAACCGTCCAATCAGCGGTGACGTGACGGTGAGCAGAGCTCACGCTATCCGCCGATTGGGCAGTCGCGGCAGCGATGGGCCTCCCCTCAGGCTCTGATTGGACAGCCGACTCACAGAACGGTAGTATGATGTGATGTCAGTGGAAAGGTGAGTGTTTCATTTATTTACCAGAGCAGAGGCTGAATGGGAGAGGGACCTGGAGCAAAGATGGTTCATGTGTGACAGGATAAATCACTCTGAGGTGTAAAACCCGGACCACCTTTTGGACCGAATGGTGCGCCATCTGAAGAGAAGATGGCGAGCTGTTACCATAGCAACAGAACTTGTGCATACTTAAAAAAAAAAAATCTCAGTGTTCTCTGTGGATATTAACAGCCAACTTCAAATTCTTACATGAAAAGTATATACACTAATTATTTATCAGGCCCAAAATTACAAACCTAATCTGGCATATCAGGAAATCCACTCACATATTTCCCTTTTCTCAGAGCTAACAACCTACTGACAAACACTTAAAACTTTAATTCTGGAAATACTTAGAATCAAACAAGCATTTAAACCAAAATGTATGATTTTTTTTAGGTAACACTTGAAATTACTCATGTAACAGAACAATATCTACCGCATGTTGGATCATAGGAACTGCAGCTAGAAAACAATTATAGGAACTATCCCACCTCCATTTCAAAATGTAACACTGACACACTGAATTCCAGAGATTTGGAAGAACAGCCTACAGAATTACAAGACCCCAAATATCAGAGACGAGTAAATGGTTTGATTATGGGGCCCATACTTAAATATTTAAGGATATATTAGACATGGATAGAAATAGGAATGCCATCATGGGTGGCTCAGCCTACAGAGGCAGGAAATGTAATGGAACTGCTTTATTTATTTAAAAAAAATAATGATTTGTTGTTTTATTTATTTAAAAAAATCAATATGTATTTTTTTACATTTTGATTACATAAGTAGCAGTTTTTGTGTTTCTGGATTGCAGATACAATGCAATGTAAACATCACACAATTTCAAGTATGAGAATTTTACAAAAACATGTTTCTGACTCATGATGTGGCTCAGTTGTTCAGCAGATTAATAATTTTGGTCTTGAATTAAACAGTAACATACATGATCCCTCAACTTCACTGTGAAAATGTGTTTTACGTCACGTTTCCACATTAGTCATGATCTTTCATGAATTTAGTCAAATCACATGAAATGACAGATGACATTTGTATAACTCTAGTGATAAATATTGACTGAGATATAAGTGTTATCCTGAATTAGTCCATCAGTTAGTCTGACACTTAAACATTTCCACTCAGCAGTTATACTTCGTTAGTTATTGAAATAACTGCAGCTATGCAGAGCTGTAATTATTAAAGTACTCTACATGTTTAAGACTGTTTGGTCTGCTCACCAGTGTTTTATCACAAGCACGGATGTAAGAACAGCTTCTATTTTAGGACAGAGGGCATCATTTGCAGACACAGGAAAGTAACGTTTTTATTATGTATAATGATTAAAGATGGATTCATATTTTTCTTGCTTCCCCGATGTGACTTCGGGTTCACCGTTCTGCTTGATGAAGTCCTGAAATAATAAATGACAATACCTTTTAATATTTGGATCATCCTCTCTCACTTTTTCAGTTCAATTTATCATGTCATAATCTATTTTCCCTTCTATATTTATTAATACAATAAGACAGAAAGTAGACAAAAGTGTAAAGTCATGAGAAAAACATGGGAAAACATCAGTAGCTCAACAAACAGGTGTTTAATGTTTTATATATTCAGTATAAATCCCACTGAGGATCTCAAGTGGAGCCTTACCTCCATCTCCTCCAAGGTGGCAGAACCATCCTCCACCTTCTGTCCAAGACCATGACTGAAGCTTGAGTATCGCTCCTGTTAAAATCACACACCAGTTAAACATGAAACAGAATGTAGCATGTTATATTGTCCATGAAAACCTACTGTATTTCACAGTGAATTTAAAGCAGCTGCACTCATACCTTCACCATACCAGGGATGATCCCGTCCTCAATGATGCGTACAGCATTCCTGAGTCCCCTTGCAAAGGTGTCCATGGCTCCAATGTGAGCAATGAACAGGTCTTCCAGGTCTGTGGACTCTCTGCGCACCTTAGCATCAAAGTTCAGGCCTCCTGGTTGCAGACCACCTTGTTCAATGATGGTCTGGAAGAGATTAGACACCAAAGGATAACTGATCTCTGTTCAGTCACCGGTCTCATCTAAACTTATCTTGTAATTCTGAGTGATCCAAAGCATTTATTTCAAATGATCTATAAACCAGGGTGGTATAATTATAGACAATTAAAGGAACACTAAAGCTGCACTAATCAATAGGGTTTTTTTTTCCATATTGACAACAGATCAGATGATTGAGTGTAAAGTGAAAGGAGTTGCTCATAGTGACAAACAGAGGATGATCATTGAATCTGCATTTCTCCTCTGCTTTACAGAGGTTTTTAGCCTCTTAAGCTAATTTGTTTGTAACTTCAAATAAATGCTAAATATTGCTCTGAGTCTGCTTCCTAATTAGCCAAATGAACTCCCTCAGGTGATACTGCTTTAGCCATGTTTAGTCTAACCAACCTAACAAATTAAAGCACACCTTCATGACCAAGGTGGTGTTCCTGATGTCCATGGGGAACTGATCTGTGTCCCACCCCAGGTCAGGAGAACCAGTGTTTGAGTCAACGGAACCCAGCATGCCAAACCTGTCCACCAGCAAGCAACATTTAGTGTATGTCAAGTTAAAGCTGTGGTGGTGTTAAAAATGCTGTGGATGTGCCAAAACTGTGACGCAGCAACATTTAGAAACGACCTTCACTTAGACGTTAAGTAAAATTTCTCACGCTGAGGCCATGACAACGTCATGTTCGTAGGAGTGTCCTGCCAGGGTGGTGTGGTTGGGCTCAATGTTCAACTTAAAGTGACTCTCCAGACTAAAATGCTTGAGAAATCCTATGACACTCATGGCATCTGTTGAAGGAAACAGTGACATTTAAAATGCAACATTCAAACTGTAAGCTCAGAAATAGGGCTGAACGATTTATTGTTTTCTGATCGAAATTGCGATTTCAGACAACGCTCTGACCCAGGATCTGCTGTGTCAAGTATTTTACACATACATGCCATCTCCCTACCTGTCAAGCTCACCAATCAGAAGCAGCATGCTGCTCATGGCCAGGTGACGCTAACCAATCAGTATAACCTGCTCCTTCATTTGTGAAAAGAAGAAAATCGTGAATCAAAACGAAATCACAATATCTGCCAGAAAAATCGCAATTAGATCTTTTCCCTAAAATCGTTCAGCCCTACTCAGAAAGCAGATTTGCGTGGTTTAAATGTGGGAAGCTTTACCATAGTCATACTGGTGTTTGCAGGGTTCCTTAGGCTTCGGTTCAATTAGAAACTGACACTTTAATCCAATCTTCTCTTTATACTCTGGTGACAAATACAGATATGAAACTGAAACTGTGACACAACACATGACCCGAAACCCACATTTGGAATTAAATTGACACTCATAACACTTACTAACAGCCATTTTGAGGAAGATGGCCATGTGCTTCAGTTCAGCAGTGACGTCTGTGTTATGGATGGAAAGAAAACCCTCTCTACCTCCCCAAAACACTGAGAAGACAAACGATCAACTGACTGATTACAGTGAGGAATGTTCCAAGAAACATGTCAGTTATTTTACAATCAGAAAAGTCCTTCATACCAAAGTTTTCTGCACCCAGCTTCTTAGCAATATCCAGTCCCTTCTTGACCTGAGCACCAGCATAGGCCAGAACATGACAGTCAGGGTTGGTGGCTGCACCGTTCATATACCTGTCAAATAAAAAAACACAGATTTAAGAAGACAGCTTGAAAGGAAAGGTTTTCTAAAGATGTGTGTAAAATATTAACCTTGGGTGGGCAAAGAGGTTGCAGGTGACCCAGAGCACCTTGACTCCAGTCTGGCTCTGCAGCTGGAGGGCCAGGTCTGTTATTTCATCCAGATTCATGTTGGACTCCTTCAATGTGGAGCCCTCAGGAGCCATGTCTCTATAGGAGACAGAGGACTTTGTTTAGAACAGTGATTCACATGATTTTGTTGCTTTTAAATACTATTAAATGCAGGTCCATTGGCACATTGCACAGGACAGGTGGACAAAGTAGGGTTTACAAAACAAGGTTTAACACCCTAAAGAAAGTTACTCCAGCATTACACCAATAAGACATCCTGCTGGCACTAGATAGATTACTGAATTTACTTATTTACATGATTAAAAAAAAAACAAAACAAAAAAAAACTTTTGGTCAATTTACCTGTCATGAAATGTGTAATATTTAACCTGTGAAAACAAGCAGAGGTCACAAAGGAAATATACAATAACTAATGTTCATTCTATCCATGTGTAAAGGTAACTTTGATTAAAATCAGGTGAATTCACTCACACCAAGCTTGGTGAAAAACTCAAAAGCAGCACAGAGTCGCCTCTTGGCTGATTCCATTGGGGAGCCGTCATTCCAGGGCCGGTGGAGTGTCTGAAACCCAAAAGGATCAGCACCTAACAATAAAGATAATAATAAAAAAAAGGAATAAAATCTGTTGACCTCACTTTGAACTAGGGCTGAAAGATTTTAGGAAAAGATCTAATTGCGATTTTTCTGGCAGATATTGTGATTTCAATTTGATTCACGATTTTCTTCAAATCAAGCTTCAGTCAGAAAATTACATCATACCATTAAAACAAACAGCATTACTCTAATGTAAGACAGACTGTTTGATGACTGATTAGTAAAGTGAGTGTTGGGTCAGTTGTTGCAGTACCAGTCCCACAGAAGGAGTGCCAGTAGCAGACTGAGAACCTCAACCAGTCCTCCATCTTCCTCCCCATCAGCACCTGCACACAGGAAACGCTTAATTCTGACCAGCCTACATCATATGGTACCCATGATTTAACAATATCACAAGGATTGTATCCCTACACCATGCACATCGTCTTGTGTGTGTGTGTGTGTGTGTGTGTGTCTGTGTGTGTGTGTGTGTGTGTGTGTGTGTGTGTGTGTGTGAGGTACACTCCTACCTCCTCTGCATTGTAGTGTTTGAAACACAAGACATCTCCTGGCCCAGCACTGGGCAGATATGGGATCTTGGGGATACCTGTGCAACACATTATGAAATGAAATGCAATTTTTCATGAAACAAGGGTTCCTAAGTTTGGCTTCACCAGCCAATAAAACACGTCATTAAAGGATTAAAGGTCACAGGAGAGTACAGAGTATCACGCTGTAGAAATGCTGTCCCCTTACTTTCAGTGTTGTTAGACAACTGTTTGAAACTGTGCATTAAAGCACTGACTGTATACTGTGCTGTCACACCATAGACCGTACGTGCCAAAAGCGAGAGGACGTAAATACGTGTGTATTTGTATAGTTTGTGGCCTGCTGTAACAGACGTGTGTGGGAAACACATCGAGACGGTGTGGATAACGAGGCCTTCAGTGTTCACTGCTCGCGAGTTCACACGGGACACTTACACTCCACGACACACACAGACAGCACAAAGTGTATGCAACACTTTTTCAGCATTAAAATAACACAAGTTTTACCCGCAAAGAACTCCTCCTGAGCTGCCATTTCTGGATTCACCACTTCTCCGTCCCTCTGCGCAGGCTGCAGGTTTGTCCACGTCCTTCCTGCAAAAGAAAGAGTGCAGTTCCCTCTTCACACACAGGGTGTCACTAAACCCATTTAAACCCGGACCATGTCCTGCTTTTAAATCTGGTTTAAAATGTTTTACTTTCCGATCTTACATATGACCATGTACTATATCCATACTCCACCCATATACTAACACGGGTGGAGTATGGACATTTTTTACTTATGTTAACTGTACACTCCACAATATGGTGGATTTGAACCCCACTACCTTATTATTGTTGGGTGGTCACAGTGCAACATACAGTTGGGTCAGACCTGTTTCTTGTATTTGTCTGTCTTCATTAGACTGGCTTCTTACTCTTGCTTAAGTAGGTGTAATGACACAAGCTGATAACTTTTGTATACTCTGCATTTATTTTAAATACTCCAGGTCATCTCTCTCTTGCTCTCTACTTTTGTGTAGCTGAAAACGGGTGTATTGGATGTTTATATGAATTTTTCAGGAAATGTTTCGTTGTTTTTAATTTTTCAGTTTGTCTTAATTACTTTTTTTTCTTTTTTTTTAAACATTTTTACTATTACTAACATTTGTACTTTTGCTGCTTTCATTTCTTTTTAGCTGAGGGTTGAAACTTTTTTCCATACTGCAGCACCTTGACAGTGAAAACATGTTTTCATTCCTGCTCTGTCAGCTTCCATTTACTCTCCTCTCATGACATCTTTGCAAAGACAAAAGTGAAGAAATGAGCCATGAAAGGATAAATGTCACCAGCAAAGACAATACCATTTGATGCATGTTCAATACAGTATGTTTATTTTAATTACGATGGCGCTTTTATAAAATATCTGATGCAGAAACATCAACAGAAATGTAGAAATGATAACAGGATACCATACACAACCCAAAAATACATATTAACACACTTTAGAAAAGTACACATTATCCTTTAGAGCCTTTGGTCTGGAACATACGACAGGTGGAAACAACAAACATTTGCAGAAGAAAAGTTCTCTGTGCACCACTGAAGCCCTATCATATTTCATATTGGGTTAGAATATACAGTGCACATCAGTGCACACACATGATGCCATTTGCCTTCTCCCATTTATGAAGGAATGTTTTGCATTTTTTTTTGAGGGATTTACAACCCTGTGTGATCCTGATGGTTGTCTGTTTTCATAATGCTAAACTTTTTGCATAAGATAAGAATAGAATGGAAGGCAAAGCAAATACGACCAAGCACCAGGCACTGTTGAGTGAGGCACTTGAGCACCTAACACCTCTGGTTTGGCATCATGACATTTGGCACATGAGGGTGGCATTGCACTTTTAACTGTATGTGTGTGTGTGTGTGTGTGTGTGTGTGTGTGTGTGTGTGTGTGTGTGTGTGTGTGTGTGTGTGTGTGT
>JBBMJY010000025.1:21071542-21099325 GCA_037833715.1 Toxotes lorentzi
GTGTGTGTGTGTGTGTGTGTGTGTGTGTGTGTGTGTGTGTGTGTGTGTGTGTGTGTGTGTGTGTGTGTGTGAGTGACTGAGAGAGAGAGAGAGAGAGAGAGAGAGAGAGAGAGAGAGAGGGGAACAGAGACACAGAGACAGAGAGAGCCCTGTCCAGGAAAACTCTCACAGCCATCACCTTCTCCTTGCAACTGTTTGTGCATCTGAAAACAACTAGGTGAGTGAGTTACATTCATTCTCCTAATATTTACACTTCCACCATTCCACTGACAAGTCTTCCAGTTTGTCCAGTCTTGAAAAAGTCCTCCTTTTTTTCATAAATTTATTCTTTTCCACCAATGGCACTTTGTCGGTTTCCATAGGCTTCATGAGGGATCCTTGACTGGGCCAATGAGAGGAGCAGCTGCTATGATGTGGAGGAGTCTGGTTGGCTGAGGTCCTTCTTCTTCTTCTTCTTCTTCTTCTTCCCTCTGCAGGGCTTGCAGATGCAGCACAGGATGCAGGGTGAGGCCAGCAAGAGGAGTGGAGATGTCACCAGCACAATGATGCTGACCCCTACCAGGATACCCACCACCTGAGGGACAACACAACAACAGCTTTAACCAGAAAAAATCACACAACAAACAGTTTGTAACCTGGCACTACCAGGCTTATGGGTAATGTGGTCCTAATCTTGAGAAGGACTACAAGTAACAAAACCATTCAAATCAGATCAGTATGATCTCATGACAACACATTACTTTTCATTTGACTGTTGAAATGTTTTTTTTTTAACACTTCCACTTCTATGTATCATGCAGTTCTACATTATATAACCAAAAGTATAAAGACATCCCTGTCCAAACACTTTCAGTTCTACATTATATAACTGAAAGCATATGGACATCCTTGTCCACATACTTTTGTGTATGTTTCATCTAAAGTTGGGTTTTTTTAATGGTTTGGGCAAAGCTCAGTTCTAATAAAAAGAAAATCCTGAAGCTATACCACACAAGGATATTTTTAGTGTTCTTACAACTTTGTGGCAACAATTCTGGGGGAAGGCTCTTTCCTGTTTCAACACGACAACATCCTCCATGCACAAAGAACAGGGTTGTCCAAGTTTTTTGTGGAAGAAATTGACATGCGCAAAGCACTGACCTCAAACCCATCCAGCACCTGTGCTAGGACCTGGAATGCTGACTGTGAGCCAAGCCTTATTGCCCAACATCAAAGGTCAACCTCACAAATGTTTTTGTGGCTGAAGGTGTGCTGTTATATCAGCATAATAAAGGCTACGGTTCGTCTGTCCATATACTTTTGGCCATGTAGTGTATACAAGTAGTCAGCATAACCGTACATCACGTAATTTCATTTTTAATTGTGAAATATCTAAATTTAGATAATGTGCGACACATATGCAGTCATGGCAGCAGAGTCAGGAGGCAGCTAAGAAGAAGTTATGGTGGCAAAAGGAATTTGTGACAAGCAGATTGTAAAACTTATAGAACCTGTTAGGCAAGGGTGTGACCTCGTCTGCTCTGAGTTGTTTTGCAAGAAACAACTGCGCTGTTGTACCTCAACTCTCCAATTCTCTCTTCACATCGCAGGCACACCGAGACACAATAAGGAGGTTCACTGCAAACTTGATACTAATCATGTGATAATGCTATCAGAGCAGGGAAAAGTAGAAAGAAAGTAGGTTTGCCGGCCAATTGTAAGTGTTGTGCTGAATGGGCGACGTCATTACAGGGCAGGAATTTGAGATTAGTGGGAGGATTAGTTCAGCTTAATGTCTGAGGGAGGATTTTGTGGGCACTGGTGGAAAACAACAAACCACTACTAACAAGCTAAAACAGACTTTATAGTCTTTAAAGGGACATTCACCAATAAAAGAAGCAGCTGATAAACAGATAAGCAGCTTCCCAAGCCAGGTGGTGAGTGAGAGTTTAAAGCTTCTGTTTAGAATTTGCATAAAGTGAAACATGCCAGCCTGGAAGCTTGGTCCTGTGTTGGTTCTTCATCAGCGAGTATTTCAGCAGTGATTAACTGAACTGACAGCCAAACAGCACAGCTGGGACGGAGTCCAAAATCTTTAATGTCAAATCCTGGTGGCGTGATGGAACAGGTTTCCTAAAATCAAACCCATGCATGGACCTACCACTCATGGACGAGTGGTTCTGCGTGCTAATCCGCTCTGACAATGACAGCGTCGCCACAACCCTGAAATGAATGCTGCGTGTCTGGTCTGCTGTCTGCTCAGAGACCTCACCTGTGTTCTGTTCCACATTACAGAGGCCCTGGAGTGTCCCAGCTTGTTTCTGCATGGTCCCTTATCATAATGTCTCAGGAAGATATCACCCTGCATTCAGAAGACACACGTGTTGAAACAAGAAATCAACTATCCACCAAGGACGTTCAAACACAAGATGAAGATAGTGAAACAGAGGCTGAGATGTTTTGAACTTGGCGATACAAAGAGTATAGATGGTTTAAACAGGTGGTTATATAGTCATTTTTCAACTGGTGTCCAAAACCATGCATCACATCTGTGACATGGGCACTCACATCCAGATTCTGCAGACAGTACCAGCAGAAGGTGTGTTTGCAGCTCTTACACAGCATCTGTGCACAGCCCTGGTTCCTCTCGATGTAGATACCACACATGGGACACTGTTTGATTGGCATGTCAGACTGGCTGTCAGAGCGGGGCCTGTGGATGGAGAGGAAGACACAGGAGATATCAGGTATGCAGTTAACAGGGGCCCGTTGGGTGTACGAAGCCGCGAAGGCCTCAAGAGTCTCCGGGCAGAGTGTGAAGTCTTTATTTAGCAGCGGAGTGGAAGGTCATTGCTCACTTTGAACTGGGTTAATTATTTTAGGAGGTATGAAAGAAGTATTCTCTAAGTACAATTCAGGGCCAAGGCTACTATTGATAACCTTGAAGTCAAGACTGAAGATTTCAGCAACCTGAGGAGTTTCTTCTACAATTACAAAGAAAGTTTTCAGATGAGCTGTCATTAATCCTGAACTGATTTTGTTGGCCACCTGGCAGATGGACAACCTGATGAATGTAAAACCAATATTCACTCCCCCTTGAACTCTGTTTTAGTCTCCAACTCCTGAGGGAAATACTTGTAGCATCTCTGCTATACTGACTCTGTGTGTCTGCTGTTCAGTGCAGAACAGGTAGTTTGACTGTGTTTACAAGAGCTGAAAACTGCTGCCTGTTGCAACCGGAAACCATGATGAAAGCAGTGAGACTGATCCGAAACAGTAAAGATGTGAGTCATTAAACAAAAACAATGAGCTGAAAGATGCTAAAATGCTGCATAGAACTGAAGGGAACTGCAGAGTTGGCTGATACTTCTCTGTGGGCTGTTACTGCACATGACCTTCTCACATCACACCACAAAGATATTTGCATCCATGGCTAGTATGAAACCACTGATGAGAGCAGCTTTAATTCTGAGTTCAGTTTCAGTTCATTAGAGTGTGGCACTTTGGAGATCTTGATATTCCTGCCCACATCTGCAAATTTATTAAAAATTCTTACAGATCTGCTGTGGTGCTCACTGAAGGCTGTTTCCCTTGTTGGACAAACAACAGAGCCCATCAAGGTTTTGAAAGCGGGAAAGGAATAGAAACACATTCCCTCAGCAAAGCAAGAAAAATAAAACGTAGCATGGATGAGACCAACAGACCTATATATGGACCATTTTAAGACAACTCACAGTAATACAAAACTGTTTGCATATTTATGTGAAAAATGTTAACTGCTCCTAGCAGCCGCTAACGTAGCTTCTGTGTCGACTGAAAATAATGAGGGTGGAACAGAAACGTGACTTGCCACAGAAAGATTAGGAAAAATGAGCAACCTCTCTCAAACAGAAAGTGGTAAACTTACAAACAACGACAAACTAAAAATTAAGTGAAACTGAAATGGCAATTTGACATGATTATTATCAAGCTGGAGTTGCACTGGGGGAGTTTGGAGTCCTAACCACATTAACTGTAAAATCCTGGCTACAGGCTTGGCACAATAGGATTGTGTTTGATGTCCAAACCTGCGGGCTATCAAATGTATATCACGCTCTAAAGTTCAAATCCAAAGGCGATTTCCCTTCACTCTACCCACGCCTTCCCCATCCTCCACAGCATACTGCAGAGACCACTGCTTCACTGCAGTGCACAGGCTCCTTCTACAAAGTGGACTAACTGGCTCAGTGCCTGTTCTGCACCTCCCTTTGGCAGAGAGACAATGAAATTCCAATATAAAACTCAGTGACTCTCCAATGACATCAGTCAGTCTGGCAGAGCCACAGCTCAGAGCTGCACAGTAATATAACTATACAACAGGGACTACACAGAGGGCACTGTTGAGGAATACTCGGCTATTAATCCTGAAATAATGTTTGTGTTCAGCTCACAGACTCTACTGGGAGATGAGGGACTATGCATCGCTTATGTGATCCATTCAGTGTAAATATCCTGCCACAATAACTGTCAGTTCTTTTTAGATTAAGTGGAAGGATGGGATTTTCCTCATAAAAAAACGGGACTGAAGAGGTAACACACTTAATGTCTTGGAAACAGGATAAATATGTATCAGATTTTACAGCTTAAACTGAAAAGTTAATAAAACCCATTAAAGCCATCATGACTCAGTTACCAGTCTGTCTAAAGCAGTAACAAGTGTTTCTTTGTAGACACTCTCAGTCTGAACTCACACACTCATCCTGCTTTCAGCACAGTATCATTTTCAAAGTGCAGCTCAGACTGTGTGGCTGCAGGCAGCGGGCGGCTGACCAAACAGCTAGCTGACTGACCTGCTTTCACGAGAGGGTGAGGGTGACATCATGGGCTGGCGTTCGGGGCAGGTATGGTTGTCCTGCCAGGGCCCTCTGCACCCAGAGCAGAAGACGGTGTGACAGGTCAGGCAGGGCACAGCCGTTGGTTGGCCCTCAGTGCTTGGCTGCACACTGCACACTGCCTGGCATTCAAGCACTGGGCACCAGGCTTTACTGGGGTCCAACTTCACTCCTGCAGAACGCAAAGAGGCGATGTGACGGGACATTTCAGATGTAGTGTTAGGTTAGGTTACTGGATTACTTGATCAACAGAAAATTAATCAACAAAAATTGGGTATAATCAATTGAGTCACTTCTCAAGCTAAAAAGCCTGAATCCAATTTCTCAAATGTAAGGATTTGATTTTGAGACAGAAACATTAAATCAGCAATGAAAACAATCCTTACATGCAGCCTTAATGACAATACTGTAACACTAGTTACTCCCACTATTAATGAGCTAGTTTCTTCACACTCTCTCACTATCTTACTTGCAACGTATCACTCCGCCAACCTAATAACGCTGCGTTATGCAGGGAATTGTAAATATGAAATGACCAAATTTACCATTAATTAAATCACACAGACGTGTTCACCATTTTCGTTGCCTGCTACACACAAACAGGCAGGCGTACGGATCTAGATAGGTAAAATTTATGTGTGAAATTTTCCATTTTAAACATTATATTACACAACAAGAACAAAAGTCGACATGCTAACGGACACGCTAAGGCTGTGAGGTTGCCCATTAGGGCACCTCTGTGGTCGCCATGAGGACACTGTCATGCTAACAATATGCAACGTGGTGATGGTTAGCAGGTACAGTATGATGTTTGTCATACTCACATTCTTAGTTTAGCTTGTTAACATGCTAACTTTTGCTAGTTAGCACAACTGAGGCTGATGGGGATATCATTGTATTTGCATGCATTTGGTCCTACACCAAAATATTGGACAAATTAAAATCAGAGTCATCTAATTAAAAGTGATGATGATGATGGATGAAAAAAAAATGATCACAATTCATTCTGAAGGGAAATCAATATCTGTAGTTCTCAGCAGTTTCTGTTTTTTTTTTTTTTTATGAAGGCAAACAATGTTGTAAGAAGTGTGAGGACATGTTTCACAACCAAAACAAAAACTGGAGCTTTCCTAGGCTGACTCAGATCCCCTTCATCAGCTCTGACATTCACTGTCAATAATAACAGAAGGGAAACACTGTTGCAAAACAGCCTGTACTTTGAACTTCTTTCTACTTCCAATATTACGGGTCTCAGATTTATCGTCTGAGTAAACAATAATAATAAAGAGTAAACAATTGGCACTGTGGCACATTGTTACTGTGCAACTGGAAAAGACCAATATAGCTGCAAGGCAAACTAACCTCAGTTAATTGCAAATTGGGAATGTCAACAGAAACCCATTTCAACAGCTACCCTGTTTCTGCTCCGGGGCCTCCAACACAGGACCGAGATACAATTTACCTTCGTGAACATTTCCACAATATAAGTGCAGTCAGTTACACACAGGCCGTACAACGCATTTGCTCTGAAAAGCTCATTACTACAAATTTATCAGAACAGATACATGGGTCTCTCTCGGAATTTCCTGAAAGTTTTAAATACACAGTTTGAGTAACCTCCTGGATAATACTGGAAGTCCCACAATATCCCAGGCATGTGAAGCTCAGCACTCTGTGGGGCTCCTTAGTGTAAAGCCCTCAGCTGAAGTGTGACCTGAAATAGCTGACTGCCTGTCAGCAGCCATCAGCTGTGCTAATGAGACAATACCTACCTCTCTCAAACTTCAGACGCTGATAGAGCTCCACCTGATCAGCTGCAGCCAGGCCGGCTATCTGCAATCACAGAGCACAGAGAGGGTGAGTCATATTTTATTCAGTCAGAGCTCTGGCAGTGAATTTTGTGTGTATGCCCTGATTGATACAGGGATGACAAAGGTTTAAAATTAAGGTTTTTAGATTTTCATACAACTTCATTTCAAGTCTTATGAAAAAGAAGTTTGAAAAAAATCTTAAATCTCTAAATCCTCCTGGTTATGCCAAAACAAACAAACAAACAAACAAACAAACAAACAAACAAAAAGGCAATACTTCAAAAATCATCCAGGATCAACTGGTCACCTAGCAACTGCAGATTGTTGCATTATTTCTAAGACACCACAAAGAAAAAAGGAGATGATTGCAACAAATTTTCAAGACTAGGACGCCAATTTTTTAAGACTAAAGTCAATATTAAAACTGCTTGTCTGTTATGTGCCCTCAGCCTCATTCCTTCTGCACAACAACGGGATAAAAAAAATCTACAATCAAATCAATTCTAACAGACTGAGGGCCAATGAGCACTTTTAAAGAGGTTCTTCTTACAGTGTCAGTTATATTCAGACAAGAGTTTTACAAATGAGGAAGTGAGGGGCAGAACTTCCACTTTTTGTGAATCAGCAGTTTATACCTCTCCTCTGATGAGCTGTGTGGAATCTATGATGTCCAACAGCTCATGGGGTTTCACTTTCTGTCTGCTCACATCACCAAATTTTAATCTTCACACTCAAAAGGACAAGAAATGGATTTTAACAACACTTAATCCAGCCCACACAAGTTTCAAAACACGAGGCTGAACTTCATATTTCTGTGTAAGTTTGCTTCTTGCACTGGACTGGAAACAAAATGGTAGAGCCAGCAACTTAGAAATTTGAGCAATATGCCAAAATTTTTTTTCCTCAAATAGGTTTTTAGTTTGTGCAACAACATTGTTTTTGTGTTTTATGGGGTCTAACTCCTTGCTTTTTTTGGTTTCAGTCATGACCTACATATCATTGGTTTTAAACAGGACATACCTCAGAGTCCAGTAGCAAGCCAGCCTTCTGGCAGGCCATATCTGGGCAAGTGATGGGTGCCCCCCCACCTTCCATGATGGCCAGCTGAACATACTGCTGCAAACACTAGAGAGGGAGGAACAACACAGCAGCATTAGTCTGGGACCAATAGCTCTGTAATACATCACAAATATCATGCCCTTGCAAAAAGAAATATATCTAACAGTAATTCTAGATCATACTTTTTAGCATTACCATCCACCCTGGATGAAAAAAAGCACAAAATACACAACACATCAAAACATGGCAATGTACTAATGTCAAATGTAAAAAAGAAAAGAAAAGAAAAACAGGCTGCTGTGCAAACAGGGCTGAATGCCACATAAACACAAGAGTCTTATCAGCATTTACACGTCAAAAGTCATGTGCTTCAGGCATGAAATATGGAAGAACTGGTTGAGGAACGATGATAACATTGCGCAAAGGCAGACAATTTTGAGGAACAGAAAATAAAAACATGTAAATGTTCCTTTCCCTGGAACAGCAACTGAACAACAACTCTATCACAGAGGTCTGCAGTGTATTTCTCATCTGTAATGCAGACTTCTGCTTATCATGTGCTTTCCCATAAAGCATGATGTACTGTTCTTCCAAAACCGAGCTGGAATAAAAAAAAAAAAGCGCACACACACACACACACACACACACACACACACACACACACAAGCAATCGTCTGTGCTTGTGGACCAGACCAGAGCAGATATTTCAGGTTTATATAATGCAGTCTAACTGATAAGCAGGGTTTACAGTATCCATTTCTCTCCTTCGTCCCCTATGAAACTGTACTGTATGTGTGTGTGTGTGTGACCTTGTGTGTGCAACACTGACAACTTAGCTAGCACAGACAGAGATTAACACCTGCAACTATCTGCCAACCTCTCTGTGTCAGGCCATAACACCAGGCAGACAAGACCAGACAAGACAAGAACGGTGTAGTAGCAGCAGACCTCCACAGTTCTGTAATAAGCCATTATATTATTCATTGTTATTGAAGTCCTCTCATAAATGAAAATGTTTCCACTGAAATATTTCTGAGTTCCAAAAAGTTGGTTAAACAAAATGTCAACAGTTTCGATAAATCCCAAAAATTTCCAAGGAAAATTCAAAGAAAGTAAATATGAGAGAAAGCTGGTCCTGTGTTGAAACTGCTTCATTTCACTAAAGCCGTAATACGCACGATTGGCTACTGAAAGGATCTATTTTAAGATCCTAAAGCAGGAAGTCGTGTGGCAATAAAGAAGAGCATCCCATTCCAAGTAATTTAAATGATGGAGATTTGCCTAGATTGCCCAAAAAAGGAAATTCTGGTGTTGGATTACTTTCATGAGATCTTCACCACCCACAGTAAGTGACAAAACATGAGTAATATAAACTGAAGATAAACACTTTTCCTATTTCTACACAATCTAAATGCAGCCTGGAGACACCCTTCTCTGTTTCAATAACAAACGCAGGTTTGACCCCATAATAGGTTCTGTGTCCTTCACTGTTCAAACAAATATTTGGATATGAGCATTATCTACTGTAAATATCTTATATGAACTGGATACGTCTCTACTCACTACTGTACAGAAGTTGCAGCTGCAGCTTTGCAGTTCTCTGGTGGCTGCAGATGGCTGCTCACTGAGGCACAGCTTGCAGAAGACCTCGGGCCCTGGCTGGGAGTCAGCGTCGGCCTCAGGGGTCCCGGGTGCTGAATCCCTGGCTTCCTGGCTCAGGGTGGGACTCCTGCTGGCCATGGAGGAGCAAGGCAGGCGGGGAGGGAAGTTAAGAGGGATCAGGCTGCTCCCAGCTCTTCTGCTAGGGACAGAGAGGAGCTACAGCCTCCATATTCCTGAAAGCAGAAACAGAACTAGTCTGTATGTGTCTTCACCATATGTGTAACACTGTGCTTTGCTTCCCCTTTGTTTCAGTTCACACAACCACTGCGAGGCCTTCTGACAACTCTGCATCCAGTTTATGGAACCTGTCATTCTGGTAACTGGCAAACCAACTATGGTTACTTCACCTCTGCCTGTAGGAACTGTCATTGTCTTGCTGCCTAGATATGAATTAGTCACTGTTTAAAGCTGCGTGGCCCATGAAGCAAAATATAATTATGTGTAATTACTGATTACTCATCATGTCTATTGTTACTAAATAAATGGAAGACATTTCTAAGGCCAAAGTCCAAGATGTGTGTTTATTGAGTCTACAGTTATTGACCAGCTCCTCGTTCATTCTGACAGGAAGAATTGATTGTCGATCACTTTTAGAAACATGGTAACTACAGGCTCGTGGAGCTACAGTAGGTCAACATCCAGCACAAACACTGGGGGGGAAGAAAGATGGAAAAGAGGGAAATTCACTCAAGCACAAATTCATAGCTTTGAAAACTTTTTGCTAAAATTGACTGATTAATGAAAGGAAAGAGAAATTAACATGATAGCATGCATGGGCTATATTTCTGAACCTTTCAGAGTTCAAAGCTCCTGATGTTCAGTTCTTACAGAGAGATGGGAAAAAAAATGGATGATGTACTTAGGCACAAAACTAAAGTAAA
Organism: Toxotes lorentzi; assembly: GCA_037833715.1. Taxonomy (NCBI): domain Eukaryota; kingdom Metazoa; phylum Chordata; class Actinopteri; family Toxotidae; genus Toxotes; species Toxotes lorentzi. The sequence continues at coordinate 21,081,806 of JBBMJY010000025.1, forward strand.
ACTGGTCAAATGTATGTTTTAATGTGAAATAGTCAGAGGATCAGCAAAGTTATTGTCATACATCTGTGTACCATATTTCATGGCAATCCATTCACAAGTCAGCCTCACGGTGGCGCAAGAGCAAAAGTAAGTGGCTCACCAAAGTCGTTAGGATTCTTCCTCTTAGGATCATGAAAGTCTAATAATTTTACGCCAATCTGGGCCAGAGGTGGGTGGATAAGTCTTTATCTGGTGTCAAAGGGAACTGAAGTCACCAAACCTGAAAATCATCCCTTTGGTTGATGTGGCTGTCCATTCCCAAAAAGAAAAGTATGAGATATAATAACACCATAATCTGGGATTTGTGATTAATCCTGTAGATAACAGCAGTTGGACACAGAACAAGGTCACACAGGAAACCGTGACGTTAAAAACACACAATGCAGGCTAAGCGGCTGTTGAAATCACACATTATCCCAAACACAATGTTCTCTATTTCAGCAGGCTGTAAAAATTTGGCAGGAAACTTTGAAACAGTTCAATCAATACAGCCGCCACCACCAGTGTCCTAAATTTTTCAGTGAGTGTTCTTTTATTGTGCACTATCGATCCGCAGTGGCGTACATGCAGACCACTGATAGTGGAGCTCGTGGAACACGTTGGCATTTCTGCACAGTCATGGTGTATCCTGCACAGCTTTAGGACAGGCGAGCCGAGCAGTCGTCATCCCGCAATGCTGTCAGCCAGTCCTGTCCTGTCCTAACAAAATCCATGGTCTCACATGGGTAAATAACAGGTTTCTTGGCAGCTCGCTTTGCTGCGTGGAAATTCCAATATGTATTTAATAGCAGAGTGAAGCCTTTCATCACAGAACAACTTTAAAGTTTAGAGGAACTTGAGATTACCTGGGTAAACATCAGGCTGACGGATATGTTGTTATCTACGAACAACTGACAGTGTCATCCACCTTTGATATAATAGACATTAGGCAGTTTAACTGATACTTGTAGAATTCATCAATACTTAATACAAATTATTTGATCCGAGTAAAACACAGTGATCAGATTTGAGTTTGCAAGTGTGAGTCTGAGGATTGAGAAAAGGCTGAATGCTGTTTTCAGGAGCACCAGACCCTCAATGTTTGCACATGGAACTAAATTTAAATATATTGAGAGTCATTAAAATGCTGATTAAAAGAAGCTTCGACTTAAAGAGCTCATTATCAGTGCACACCTTCAAAAACCCATCCTGACTGCAGTCCCTGCCCCTGAAAAGCAATCAAGCTGAGAATAAGAGCCCGTATTCAACCTTGAATCCTCACTGTTAGAGCTATTCATTAATCGAAACTCCTTTTAGAGCTGACCATTTAGTGATTAGTAGTCTTCACGGATCAAGGTCTAGATGGCATGTCTGCCAGGGGGTTGGGGTGTGGGGATGGGGTGGGGGTCAAAGCATCATTGTTGACCAGAAAGGCAGAGATGGAAAACCAGATCTGCCTGGTGAAAAGCTGCTGCTGCTGCTTTCACACAGACTGCCACTGTGTTGGAAAGGAGGCAGCTGGGCAGTGTGCTCAGGGAGTGTGTAGCAGAATTTATATGGCATCGTTTACACAGCTGCAATCACTCTCTGTCTGTCTGTCTGTCTGTCTGTCTGTATTTCTGGCCTGAGAGAGCCTGAAACAAGAGCAGAAAAAGCTGAAACCCAGCAGTATGAAGAGGATGATGGGATGGGAAAATACAAACCTTCGTGCAGTGCACATCACTTTAACCAGAATCACTGCGGTGAATGCCGAATTGAAAGAAAGATGTGATTTCCTAACAGTGAGTTTGTTGTGATATGAGCGCATACTTCTGCAGAGAGGTTACTGTGGCATTTCTCATGACAAAATATCAGTGTAACGTCTAATCTGATGTTCAGTGCATTCAGACAGACCGAGCATGCAGCCCGACACATATGCATCCCTCTCAAGGTTGCATACTCGCATAAGTCAGAACTGAGACACTGACGCATTCACCGCATTTCCGTAGTATTTCGTAAACGGGTTTGGTAAAAGATTTTCAGCGTGCTGCGGACAAAAGCCAGATGAGCAGAGGACAGAAGGACAGAGAGACGGGAGGGGAGACCTACCTTGTCTGTGGAACACTGGGTGTAGAGCTGCCTGAGTCCAGATCCACAGCCGCAGTGCTCCTATGACTGTGGCACAGACACATGTGTTGATACAGTCTGTTGTTATAATAACCTCTGTTGTCAACGCCTAACGCCGCTGCCGCACCGATTCCGCGTCTCTCACACGCGCAGAAAAACTAAAAACATGTTTGAACGTCCTGCTCACTGTGTGTGTGTGTATGTGTGTGTGTGTGTGTATGTGCGGGTGTGTGTCAGCTCTTCTCTTGTGTTTTGTTTCCATCCAGGAAGCTGTGACTGCTCCTACTGGCTATTTCACTAAACTCGTGCTGCTTTCAGAGGCAGTCGGAAAAATGGACGTCGCGCGAGTAACAGGCACAAACCACGGACTGTGTGTAAAAACAAACGTCGTTGCATTGGCGCCCTCTGCGTTCTGGTATACTGTTTCAGAAACAGTCACAGTGGCAATATCATGAGGGACAGCAATACTCTGCGGCCACGTTTAATTAGGCAGATGTAAGATGTGAAGATGTCATCATATTTAAGTATCATACGATGACCCTGATGAAGTTCATAGGCTGATGTGTGTTAGTTAAAAATGTTATACAAACATATTGAAATCCCATTTTTCTGACCACTTACCATCAGTTTCCACTATTTTACCACTTTACTGTTATGTTAAATTAGGGTGTGCGGACTGTTGCATTGTAACCACACCTGTCTGTCAGAGCTGCTTTTTTTGTCTCTGCGTTGCTACAAAACCTGCTTTCTTGTCAGGTACATCATTTCCTCCTTTTCATTGTGAAACGTCACTGTAAAACAGGTCTGTGTCACGAGTCAAAAACATGTACTCTTGATCTAGTTTTGCTTGAATGCATTTGTTTAAAATATCATAGAGTCTACCAGGTGCAGTGAAGTCATTAGTAGGTGGTCGATGATCAGCTGCCAGACACAAAAAAAAAAACAACAAAAAAAAAGCAACCGGTCTCGTGGACTGCGTACAGTTTTTTTTCATACAGGTAGATTCAAGACACGCAAAGTGTCGTGCAATGATATCATCACTTCATTTCATCTCAGTCCATGTTATGTGACTTGTCGCAAAGTGAAACCAAACCAATGGAAACCCCAGGTTAAAGTGCGCATGCGTCTTTCCGACAGGGTTTTTTCTCAGAAATTCTTTATATCAGACGGTGCTGTTCGCTTTTTTGGAGTATAATATTCCTGCCCCTCACGACCGATGGACACCTTTATCCCTCCGACCCTGAGTCGTTATAATACCAGCAGTTTTACAGTAATGAAGGAAAGAACCCCGTTGAAACAGGTGAGTTTTTTTTTTTCTATTTCACATACTGACACCTTTGGGTGGAATACTGTATGCCTCCTGAGTTATCATACAATCTCATCTCGCATTTATATTCATACAAATAGACTATAGTTCATGTTTCCAAGGCAAATGATAAATATTCTTTATTCAGTTTGGTTTTGTGATCAAACTTTTGGCTCCAACAATCCCCCACATTTCCGTTTATTGTTAGTTTCAGGTGTAAGACAGAAAAAGTCCCCCTCTTCGGCAACTTGTTGTTGACCACTGAAAATTCCCTTGACCTAGAAAAACAGCCGTGAGCAGTAGGTAGTCTGCTGTGGTTTGAAGAAGAAACCTCTCACGCAGTCAGGTCACTGTGTGAGGAGTCACTGTTGTTTGAAACCCTATGGCAAAGATAACCCTTTTCCCCTGCTCTCCTCCAGCTGATGGCTTTCAAAGACTCCAACGTGCAAAGAGTCATCCAGCTGGTGCACAGGGGGGTGCAGAAGAGCTGCAGAAGAGCCTGCCAGCTGTTCTGCTGCCCCTTGGACACCATGTTGTGTGAAAAGGTCTGCCCAGGTAAAAATAACGTTTTATATCATGAATTTTATAAAGATAACAGACAATGTTGTCCTCATTACTTCGTTTGCTGTCATGTCTCGGTCCAGTGTTTCCTCGGATTGTATCTGTAGATCTGACTGTCAGTGAAACACTCACTTAATCTGCACTGTTATTTTAGTATTGCCTTGTAACCCAGCAGCATGCATGTCAAAAGACAATTTATCATTACTGAAAAAAAATCTAACATCACGTGTCTCACTATCTTTTTTAAAGCTCAAAACCAGCAGATTACAGAGAATAAAACTACCCAAGGTAAGAAGTTGTCTTTAATGCTGTGTCCTGGCGTCCTTTTTCTTTTTTAGTCTTATTTTCCGCACTCGCCTTTTACCAGTCTTGGGAGCATGCCAAGTTGCATTTCACTACACATCTTGCTTGTGTATGTGACAAATAAGCTCTTGAATCTGTGAATTCTTGAAACATGCAGGTGCTTTTGGCACAAACCAGTTTTGGTTTTAAACCTTTGAATAAGGATAACAAGAAATATAACTGCTTTTGTCAGCAGCACAAGCCGTAAAATAAGCTCAAACACTATCTTTGCTGTGGCGTTTCATGTGTAAGTCAGTGAAATGAACTTTTCCACATACTCAGGAACTTTGTGATACGTGTGCGTGACGCATTTCTGCTTTTACATCACAATGGAACGACAACTTCCCATTCTCATGTTCTCTTCCCTTTTTCCCTTTCTCTCCCTCACCCACTGACAAACAGAGGCAATTCAGAGTCTGCCGTCAACCATTTTGATTGTGAACATCAGCAACTCCACCTTGATCGACTGCGTTATTGGGCATGAAACCTACCCCTCTGCAGTGACCGAGAGTCGGCCTCTCATGCAAGGATCGGGGCTCCACATGCACGGTGGGTAACAAACCTATTGAAAAGCATAATTCTAGAAACATCAGACCCTTTGTATTCTCAAACTTTACTCATGGAAATAAAAAAAAAAAACTTTGTGTTACAGATCAGATGAGGGGCAGCTACAGCCAGGGACAGCAGGGGGCAGCACAGACCTCTGCTTCTCCACCTCCTCCTCTCTGTCCTCCACTTCCACCAGAACAACCTCCAAGCATCAACATCCACAGCTCCCATCTCAACTTTGTCATAATCGGAGACAACAACTACATGCACGCTGAACAGATCTGCTCGGATGAACTGGAAGAGCCGCAGTTTTGACCCAGGCTGTGGCTACACAGAGCTGACACACACACACACACACACACACACACACACACACACACACACTCTTAAACGCACCATCATCTTCGAGAGGATGAGAACTTAAACTCTGTCTTTAGAGTTGTCTGTCAGTCTCCAGACCACTTTGTTGCTTGACCCAGATTTATTTTCTAAAAACTGTACAGTTATTTTCATTATAGTTTAATCTGTCGTACTTTCTCATAGTAATTCACCTTTTGTTTTGCCTGTAAAATGTCAGGAAATAGTAAAACAAAGGTCCGTCACAGTTTCCCAAAGCCCTGGTTGGCAAATGGAAACTGCTGGTTTTGCCGGATCGAATGTTGAAAACCCACAGATGTTCAGTTTAAGATCAGTAAAAGCAACAAATAGATTTAGGAAGCTGAAACCAGAGAAGTTTTGACATTCGTTCTTGATAAAAATAACTTAAACAATTAAGCAATCATTGCTAATTAATTTTCTGTTGATCGGCTGACGGATTAATGAACCGATTCAGTGTCAGCTCTCTTATTTGTACGTCTGGAGTGACGTCACTGTTACGGTTCAGTAGGATTTTTTTGGCTCCGGTTTTGACGTGACTGGAAAGGGGTCTCAGCCCTGACATTTGTGAATGCTGATGTAAAAACATAACTGCGGTTCATTATGGTTTTCCAAATGTTGTAAGAGTTCCCATACGTCAGCTCCCCAAACCTTTATAAAATAGTTCTCTTCAGTCAAAAGGTTTCCTGTTTTGCAATGCTCCTGTCAGATATGAGGACATAAAGTTGGGAGCAACAGAAAATTTTATCGCATTAATTTATCACGTAGATGTGACTCTGTCATGACTCATCTCTGTATGACCAGTTGATCTTTCTGCAATGTATGTCGGGTGGTTTGATATGTCACTCACCCACTTTGTGGGGTGGAAAACTTGCTGTAGGAGTTATGAATTGTGTATTGTGTAATTAGACATAGACAAACAGTAATAAAATACTGTATGTCTGTGACTAGAATCCTTATCATGTCATGATAAAGGTGCTGACTTACGTTAAAATGTATGGCCTATGGTCGTTAACAGTAGACTACTTAGTAGTGTTCATTGTTGGAACTCATTTGATGTATTTTTATGTCTGATATTGTTTAATCTTATAAAATAAGTTTGTTCTTTCTGTACTGTGAACAAATTATGGACTTAGAGGACTCTGAATCAGTATGCTACCATTGTGCCTGCTGATATGTTTATATTTTTATATGTATATACAGTATGATGATATGATGATGATATGCTCCATGTAACCTTCACACAGTGTATTACTTCTCTGAAATATTGTATGAGTTTTTGATTTTGTTGTTGTATTGTTTGTTTGTTTATTGCATGTTTGAAATGACCAAAAAATGTTTGACATATGTTTTAAATAAAGAACAAAGAAGAATTGCATTACTGTTTGTTATTAAATTATCTACATTATTTCAATGTCAAGAAGCAGCTTTGGAGAAAACTCATTTTTTCTTTTTCTTATTCTTTCCTTCTTTCTTCTTCTTGCCTTTCTTGGCTTCCTCTGCTTTTTTAAAACTGCCGAGGCCTCTGCGCACCATGCAGCCTCTCCACCAGGCCTGCAGCTGCAGGGTCAAAGGTCACAGGCCAGTGCTTAGAATTAGGGATCAGGTACACAAAACTACCACAACAGAGGATATGATAAACCTTAATGGTAAGGCTCATGGATCTGAGCTCTGATTGGATGTTGTTACCTTGGTAGCAGCCCTTGTCTCTGCCTGCTGTTGGCGCAGCTTCTCCTGCTCCTCCCTATCCTCCTTCACCACCTGCTCCATCTCCCTGAACTGAACACAAATCAGCATCTAATGAATGATCATCTCACAATGAGTGTCTTGTTCGGCACCGGCAGCTGTTGACTGTGTCGTGTTCAGCTCACCTTCCTCCTCATCTCGGACAGTTTGTCCAGGTTCACTGTTCTTTTGCGGCACACGTCGTTGAAGTGCTGCTCCTTCTCCTGCAGCATCTGCTTTGTGAGCTGCGTCCACTGCTGCAGCTGCTGCTGCAGCTCCTGCTCAACAACAAACAACACAACAGCATTAGTTTCTGCTGTAGCACTTGATGAACATTAACAATAAAGTAAAAAATAAAATCACAGTTTAAAAGACAGATGCTACTGCAAAACAGCAGCATGGAAACCACAAGATACACACAATGCTGACAAACACTGAAGAAGACGTCACAGAGCAGCTTTAATGATACCCCTCCAGGGTTAAGGGTAGAAATGGCACGCATGTTATAGCTTCAGGTGACTGCAAAATTCAAGTAATCTAAGCTAAGCTAATCCATCTGTATTACCGACAAAGAAGTTCATTTTTTTTTGGACTTTGTTGGTCAGGTAATCAGTAAACTTCGGTATAGTTTTCACAATGAACTTAAGATTGAAATCGATTGAAAATTAAACATAATTGCATGTGCACTTGTTTAAGTCAAATATGGGGATAACATCTTAAAGATAGTAAACATTATTAGATGTATGTGATGTGATATAGAGCATTTGCTTCACCCTCTGAGATTATAGATGAAGTAAGTCTTGACTTAGTGTCTCTATAGTTTCTCTTCTGTGCTGTTTATCTCATAAACAGGACTCAGCAACTGGATTTAGACTAAACCACAGATGCAGTTTAAACCACAGTTTCTGAGAACACAGCACTGGGCTGAAGTGTTCATGAGAGTTTGTTCGAGACAACACACATTTAAACTCATCTTGAACCTTAAACTGCAGCTAAGCTAATGACAGAGCAACAGCAAACAAGAGTAACAATTACACAAGAGTACACAACAAACTGATGTTAGTGATGTTACCTCATGTTGATTTTGCAGGAATTTCTCAGACTCCTCGTGAACTCTTGCTTCCTCTCTTAGCTGTTTATGCAGCAGCTGAGAAAGAAGGAGAAGAGTTGGACAACTTTTACCTCTAGAGTCAAAGTTCAGATTTGTCACTGTATACATCTATGCAGGTGGTCAAATAGGTTATAGCTGCGCTCTGATGGAGGATCACTTTAAAAACATCTGCTTCTGTAGGGTTGACATTTAGGTGGGATTAATCCAGACTGGACTGGAACAGACTGGACCATTGGACCCACCTCCAGCTTTTCCTCCAGCAGCTTCTCAGCCTGGCTGGTCTCTTTTTGTGTCAGTTGGAGCCTAAGCTCAATATCTTTCATCCTGTTAGCAACTTTTAATGACTGCTCACTCAGCTGATGCTTCAGGTCTTTGATGAGTCCGTCCAAGTCCTGAGGGAGGGTAAGCATCGGACCCTTTGAACTGTAAACGACTAACGTGTAACATGTTTGATTTTGTTCATCACTTCATCCAAATGAACACATTCTCACCCCCAATGACCATTCATGAACACACCTTTGTTTTTTTTGCATGTGCTCTTAATTGCTCACCTTCAGTTGCTCATGTTTCTGTTGGAGCTCTTCTTGTTGTCTCTGTAGAGTTTGTTTTCTCCACTCCAGCCCTCTCTTTACCTCTCTGATCGGAGAGACACTTACATTACTGATACAAAACAGACATCTTCCTTTCTTTCTGTTTTTCTCTTCTCCCACCCTTCTTTATTCCACAATGAAACACTCCACTGCTCTCAGAGTATTCTAATTACAATTAAGATTAGTATTATTAGTATTGTTTCCAAATGATGCAGTGATAAACCTTTGCATGTTCTCAGCCTTCTTCTTCTGCTCCTCTTTCTCCACCACCTGCAGTACAGAGCTGAAACTCTGCTTCTCCTCCAGCTCCAAATGCAGATTGAAAACCTGCTGCAAGATGTACTGACTGTAGAGACAAACATAGTCAGAAAAAAAGTGATGCAACGTAATGTTTGTTTGTCTGTGGGACTCACCAGTCTCTTCTCAGCTTGGTCAGTCTGGTTCTCTCCTTAACACACACACAGAGAAACAGTAATACATTAATTGAGTCAGAATATTTGTCCAGTAACCTCATGAAATGTAGAATATCTTAAAAACCTTCACATCGTCATCAGACCAGAGCAGCAAACAGCTGTTGGACAGATGTTCCTCTGGACTGTGAACATGACAAACACAGTGAAGCTCACTTGTGCCGCTGCAGTGCCCCTCTCCCTGCTGATCTGCACTGTCAGAGTATGTCCCAGTATGTCCAGCTGGTTTGAACAGTCCTCCAGTACAGCTGCCAGTCTGAGACTCTGAATCTGGGATAAAGACATCCTGTGGAGGATGTAGGACATGACAGAGATTTTTGTTAAAATGCCAACATAGTTCACACAGACATGTACCATCAATGACAGGCAAGTTAGATAAACACTCTTCTTCAAGGCAAATGTGATTATTTAGTGGCTCATTAATTTGCCGAATTTACCAAAAGTTGATAACCTGATTTTCATAAGGTATGTACTTTCATCGACCAGCAAGTTAGCATCACACTCAGAGGTATTTACAGTGGTGTCTGGTGTGGCTAACAGCTCTGAACCGCTCCGTGCACAGTTCACTGTAGCATGGTGCTAGCTAACGTTCCGTTTCAGTCACGGGACAAGCAGCTGTAACAGATAAAAACAGTCACTTACTTTCGTCCTCTGTTAACAGCAGCTCTCTCTCTGGGAACATAACAGTTCAGCCTTCAAAACAAGCCATTGCATTTTCTACAATGTATTAACCGACAATTTGCAAGTTTACCTTTCACTATGGAAACAACTCAGTGCGTCGATTTTTTTTTCAAGCAACTTTATTGACAGAGCAAAAACTTGACAACCGCTGCATTTCCTACTCACCGTTTCTTTTTTTTATTATTATTTATTTATGTATTTATTTTTGATATATAAAATGACCGAATTAGTATTTTTTTTCACACCGTGACAACAAAAATATATTCTTCTTCTTCTTCTCTTGGGAAAACGGTTGAGAGTATTGTGAGAAGAAGAATACTGATGTATTATTATTATTGTTATTATTAATGATAATAATGTTACTATGTTCATATTTGATACTTTCACTGGCAAAGAAAGAGTTATTTTAATCTAATTCAATAATGTAATCATATTTTAGATGCTTATAATTAGCTGTGTCATTCAGCACCTGACCCAGTGCTGAAGAGTTGAAGTGATAAAGAATTGAAAAATGACTCCTGCCACATCACTGCACAGTGAGAAATACCTGGTGACAGACTCACTGTGTATCACAGTGTGTAGCCTCAGATGAGTTAAACTCCCGGTCTCCAGCACCTTGTACTTGTGGTATCATCTATAGTAGCATTCCTGGGTCTCATTCTGGATCCAGCCCTGATTCAAAGACTTCCACCACTGACCATCCTGACTTCAGACTTCTGTCAGTGGGGACATCAGGAGCCACTCAGCCAAAGGAAGAAAATCATTTCTGTATGTTTCAAATAAAAGACAAAGAAGGCACAAATACACTGTCATTACTGTTTATTGTTGTCATCTTAATTCGTTGCAAACTCTGCAGGGAGTTACAGCTTGAAGGTAATACAGACTGAAGGTACAAGCTACACTGTAGTACATGCATGATGCCGTCAGTCACACTGTGAGGTTTGTTTCTGTGGATGTCCCACTTATCCCCTTATTTCTGAGCTGAACTCACTCTTCTGAGACAGTTTCCCTCTCAGAGACACATATCTACAGCAACCTTGGTGTCAAGATATCATCAAAGCAACACACACCTGATCTATAAACAAACTAACTACAAACAAAGTATGTACAGTAACAGTAGATGACTGTTCAACATGTGACTGTGACCATAAAAGGCCATTTTTAAGGCAGAAATATCTTGGGAGGAAGATGAGGAATGTGATGAAGAATAAAATAGACCCAGGTCACAAGTCAGGTATTTATTCCTGGCAATGAGACTCTGAATGATGAAGGGAAATCATAAAGGCATTATATTAAGACTTATTGTGGGTGTTAAACATATGTTTTTGCTTCCTGTACTGAGAGATGAGATTCATAAACTGTACATCTGTACAAAAAACATGAAAATGAGGTGTTTTAATACTCCTCTTTACAAACAAGTCAGGAACCTAATAAAGGAGTTAACATATACTGTAAATCTATCAACACAAAGGTACATTTTTAAAAAAAATGCAAAAATATTCAGATATTTCATGTAAATAATTAAAAGGCAAGTCTGAAAAATCCTACATGTGGTATTGCAGGTATTAAGGTTTCCATGTCTGCTTCTGTGCACATGAAAGATAAATTAAAAATAATGGTTCCAAGTGAACATACTGTACATGATTGTATGGTTAGGCAATGTGCTTTAAAGGCCATTAAAAACCTTTCCTCTCAATCAGCTACTTACTATTTGTGATGGGATCCTACATGAACACTGTATTTTCTGTGAAAGTTGAAAAAGCTTTGGTTATTTCTGATTTTTTTTTTTCCCATTTTTTAATTATTTTTTATTTTATTATTTTCTGTCTTGTACTTTTGTCAGTGGTTTGAAGTCTGTGGGGCTTAGTTGGAAACAGGTGATGTCATGTACTTTGATGCACCAATCAGGATTTAGCAACATAAATCCGATGGCAGTTGAGGAGTTGTTTGCTTAAAGGGGCACTCCACCACTTTTGCACAAGTTAAGGGGAACATGGCTCAGCCTGTGTAAACAGCTGGGTAATGTGAAATAACCCCTCATGATGTGATCAGGAATAAAAGACAGGGGCATCTAGCAGTCAAGGATGGCCTAATGAAAGATGCAGCGGAGTTGTTTTATAGAGAAACACATCTGATTTAGAGCCACATTTCCAGGGGCTTTAATAAGCAGGAATTGGCCCAGCTTGCAACGTCATTTTGTTTGTGGCAAACTGCAGAAATGCATATTGGGACGTACCAATGAAAAAAAAGTTCTTATTTGGCACCAATTCTGCATAAAGACAGATGATGTTTCTAAACATCATGCAAAAGATAGGCATAGATATGATAGATAAGAGACATATGAGGAAAGTCTCAGGACAAAAAAAAATACCATCAGCAAAATAAAACTCCAAATTAAAGACAAACTGTGAACAATCATTTACTGTACACACATACAGTATATAAAAAACTAAATCCAAACCCATACAAAACCTAGTTTCATATCCCATAGTTTCTTGAGCGTCACCGTCAGTTTACAATGTGATCTCTCTGCAGGTGCCAGTGCCTGAGGAAGCCAAACACATCATCAGTCCATCTGCTCTCTTGTGCTTATTGATTTGAATGTGAGTTGCAGTGGACCATGCTTTTGTGCCATCATAGGAGAAGGAAATCAGTCCACTTTGAGGTCAAAAGTCTGCGGCCAGAGATTAAAGGATCATCTATGATACTGTAAAAAAAATTAAGTAAAAGTCTACAGTATGCTGTTGTCTGGTGGAGCTGTACACGATGATCAGGACACAGCAACAAAACAACACTGTCCACTACAAAGGTTCACGTCAGCCATTCTGACAGCTTTCTCTGACTGAGGAATACATGTACAGCAAGATCACATCCACAGAGTTTTTTTTTGTGCAATTGGAGCTAAAAGCAGCCAGAGAGAGAGATAAGGAGTTTCAGATCTCGTTGATTGTTCGTTCGGATGGCCGGTACTCCTCCCTTCCTTTAGGGGAGGACATGTAGAAGGACTGGGTCTTGCGTTTTAAGCGAGCCCTCTTGGTTGCCAGTGACAGGCTGTGCTTGCTGGAGGCAATAATGTCAGAGATGAACTTCTTACAGTCCACACACACCTCCATGGTGGCCCAGTCCTCTGTCAGCTCTGGGGGAAGCTCCAATTCTTCATGAGACTTTAAAGAGCCGTGCTTCGAAAACCTAAAAAGAATCAAAACAGAGGGGAAACAGAGGAGCTTACTTCAGCAGAGTCAGAATACACTATTTTTTATGATTCTGTATTAACGGTAGAGAAACCATCCAGAGTGTGTGGTCATGATGAACACAGATTACTGTATGAAGTGGATGAAATCTCTTTTTTTGTTGGGCTCACAGAATTCCATTTGAATTACATTTAGAAATAGCTCCTATGAGAACAGCTGTCTGTAAGGTCTGATATCATCCACACTGGGTGGTGGCATAAAATCTCAAAGACAAATAAGTAAATACCCAAGCAAATAAAATCAAAACTACTGAATTAAGCCTTTGAATAAATCGATTAATCAAGATTATCCTACTGAAACAATTCCACCATTTCAAGAAATTATGTGATCAATTACAAACATGCAAGACTTAAGAAAACAAATATTAAGCAAAATGTGCTAGAAAATCTAGAAAAAGATAGCTGAGAGTTTTCAGTCTAAATTGAGGTATCAAGTGTTGGATGGATTGCAACTGGACAACAATGTTAACATACACATTCAGTAACTTCTGCTCAGTTGGTAAAAAATGAAAAGGATCATATTTTATATATTTTCTATTTCAGTTGATCAAGTAAATAAATTAAAATGTAAGTTTCCTATTTTCTGGTCGTAGCATGTAGAGTATTATCATTGAGTTATCTTCCCTATTGTCACCGAGTGTCATGTTTCTTTTCTCTACTGTAGTTTGTGCTCTTCCTCTCTCTGTATTATTATTGGAATGGGCTTTCTGTCTCTGGAGCCAAAGAATAAAGTATAGAGATTATAATAACAAGAACTGTAACGTCTTAATCCAGATCAGAACATAAACACTCTTACGAGTCTGAATAATTGAATAAATGTGTTTATAGCTCTTACTTGGACATGGTCTTCTGGATGCTGTGGCGCTGTGGGCTGCCGGAGGATTTCTCAGATTTTGCAGCAGCTGCTGCTCCAGAAGCTTTTCCAGCTCCTTTAGACACTCCTGTCGTTGCTCCTTTCAGAGTGGGCGATGCCGTGGCCCCTCCCACTGTTGACGGCCCTGGCCCTTCGGCCACAGAGAGCCCTTGTCCTACAGCAGCCAGGGCACTTATCCTCTCCCTGGGGAGAGTGTTGGTTGAGCCAATGGAGTAGATGGGCAAACTGGAATAAGGTTTGGATGGCAGCCGCATCTGTTAGAGGGGATTGAGAGGAAAGAGTCAGGAGAAAGCACGAGCATCTAATCTTTATCTTAACATAGAACAGCTGCTCTCAGAGAAAACATAAACCTTTTGAATGTCACCATATTTTTATTAACAGACAAAAAAAAAGTGACCAAAAGAAACAGGCTGACTGATTTGCTGCAAAAAGACTTACCTTTTTGCAGCACTGTGAACACACAGGCCTGCAAGGAAAAGAGAGAGAATGAATAGGAAGTGGTGAATTAAAGCATTTATACCTTCATAGACAATCTAAATAAAAATCATGCCAATAATTAAAATGCTTTACTTTTTGCAAAACTGGCAGACGTAGGACCAGGTGAAAAAGGAAAACCTTTTGGTTCGACAACAGAAGCAAAGCTACAAGAAAAAAAAAAAAGAGATGAAGAAATGATTAGAATTTAAGAGACATGAATGCAAACACTAAATAATTTGACCAAATCCATTTGTTAACACTAATAATCTCTTTCTTTATGTCTCAGAAGGAAAATATATTTGCTCTTTCACTCATGGTGAAGTCAAGAAAAGTACAACTCATTCAGGTAAGAGTGTTGCTGCTGTGTGTGATGTCTGGTTACTGCATCAGCTTCTTCTCTTATGCTCTGGATGATCCATATGAAGTGTGTCGTACAGGTTACCTTTCCTTTCTTCATAGCGTTGTAGATTTCTTTGTACTGCTGGAACTTCTCCAGCTCGGCTTTAACCAGCACCTGTCTGATGTGCATCACCTCCTCCACTGTCAGAGACAGACACTCCACAGGGAAGCAGAACTCCTCCTGCAACACACACACACACGACTCAGTGTTTATCATTCAGCCCACAAGCAGAGTTACTGTTGCTGTTTTTCAGAGTAAATATTCTGAAACAAAGACTGTCCGCACATTTTGAGATCCCCTCTAAGTAAAGACAAAAAATTAAATGAAACCATGATTGTCGAGTATCACTTGCTGGAATTTGGCTAGTGGAAGCATTGTGCTTTGGAGGAGACCTACTTTAAATGAATGCTTATTGCTGATAATAAGCTGATAACTGACTGCTAACACATGTACCATTACAACTTTATAGTTGAGCTATAATATGTTAGTGTTGTGTTTACAGATTGATCCATTGCTATCAGGTAGCTCTGCTTTAAAAACGATACAATAAAAACAAAGTTTGTTTTCATTTAATTTGCAAAGGCTTCTTATCCACTGCTTCCACACCCAAAGGTCAGTTAATCACGGGGAATATTACGCAGCCTGTGAATACACTTATATAATGTGTGCTTTGTCAAGTCTGAGAAAATAACCCTGACCATGTCATCAGATCTGCCTGGGCTCGGGTCTGCAGACTCAAAATTCACAACAAAAGCCCTAAACTGTTTATAAAAAAAAAATGTAAAAAAGCAGAGAACAAGTCTTTGGACACAAGCAAATCATTCACACACCATTCTTTGTGAATATGAACACACAGTCCACCAGAAGTCTCACCAGACAGCAAAGATACCGTTTCAGTAGCAAGTCAGCCCGTCCAGCTCGATGGCTGCGTCCAGAATGTTGCTGTGTAACCACCATTCAATAAAACCAAACGTGCAACATTTCTTCATTTCACACTGGGTAGTCTATCGTACTCACTCTGCCAGTCTCCAGGACATCCTGGCTACAGCAGCTGAATTTTGCTATGTAAAACATGCTCTTATTATTGTTGGGGTTTTTTTACATTTGAAGATATGTAAAATGACCAAGCATTGAAATAAACATTTGGTCCACAAGAGGCTGCTGCATCTGCAAATGCTACCATGGCAACCAGTGACACAAAATCCTTGGACAATCATTTGCATGGTGAAAAACAGTTCTACAGGACATAGGCGTACATGTTTCCATGGTCAACAATCAAGAGAAAACCTCATGACCATAACCTCACAAGTTATATGGACTGATGGAACAAAAATCAACCTCTATCAAAAATGATGAAAGAGGGAAAAATGGGGGGACAAAAACCAAAAACAGCTCATGAACCAGAGCCACCGCCTCATCTGTCAAACATGGCTGTGGTCCTGTTTTGGCTTGGGCATGTATGGCTGCCAATGAATCTGGCACCCTGGCATTCACTGCTGCACGAACCTTCTGTGCTCAGATTCAGCCAAATGCTTTAGAACTCCCTGACGACATTTCATCAGTCAGCAGGACAATGATGCTTAACAAACGGCCAAAGCAACCAAAGAGCTTTTGAGGGTGAAGAGGAAGAACATCTCTAACTGGCTGAGTGAAACGCCTGATCTCAGTCTATATGAGCTTCACTCCATCTGCTGAGGACCAGACTAAAGGCAGAGAGACACCACAACAATGAAAGAGCCACAGAGGCGGCTGCAGTAAAGGCCTGGGAGAACATCAGCAGGGAAGATACAGTGGCTGCTGATGTCTTTGGGTCAAAGACTTCAGGCAGTCACTGACTGGAAAGGAAATATTAAATATGATCACATTTTGTGTGTCTGTCCAGTTACTTCTGACCCCCTACACTTTGGGCACTATGTGTTAAAAGGGGCTACATCTCCCACACAGTTCTTTCTATGCCTTATTCGTGAAAACGACAAGGTTAGCAGCAATAATCAGACTTTATCATCAAACCCTGGTAACATCATAAACAACATAAACATGGTTGATATTTGATCTCAAACACATATTTGCCATCTTTCTACTGTAATTGCTTGAAATAAACACTCACTGTGCTGTTATTGGATAATTCACAGGTCTGACTAATTAAAAATGTAACAAAAAAAAGCTTTTGTTGGATTTACATTTCTGATGTTTTTAGTTTTACCTTCCAATTTCAGTCATAAGCAAAGTGAAACACTGTTTTGAGGCGATTTATAGTAGTATTTATAGTACCCTTTGCAATGTAAGTGCAATGAGCTCAGTGAAAGAAGGTAATATTTAGGGCTGAACGGTTTTAGGAAAAGATATAATTGCGATTTTTCTGGCAGATATTGTGATTTCGATTTGATTCACGATTTTCTTCAAATCAAGCTTCAGTACAATATTCACAATGTATAGTAACATTTACTAACATGACAGAAAATTACATCATACCATTAAAACATTAAACGCCATTACTCTAATGTAAGAATGAAAACTAAAGTTAAGAATTGATTTCAAATGTATTTAAGAAACATGTATGTACATTCTATAAAGTCCTTTATAAAGACCAATGGCAGTTATTTTTCTATTTTCTCTAGACTTTTCACTGGACTTTTTCTTCATGCAGATACCTGTGGTTATTTTTCAGGTGCCGGTATAAATTGG